>PVJO010009794.1:0-67585 GCA_004026905.1 Hystrix cristata
AATTAAGAAGCTTTGTGATTAAATGAAACTGAAAGTGTTTGTCCCCAAAGACTGGAGAGGAAATGAGGAATCCCAGCGCGGGTCCTGCCTGCGACCCATTTCCTACTGCAGCGGGCGGGCCCGGGGCGGCTGTGGAGGTGTGAACCCGAGGTGGCTCTGCCCTACTTTCTGCCACTGCCCGCGCAGCCCCAGACCCAGCTAGGGTGGCAGGGCCAGGGAACTGAGCTTCAGCCAAGGTGACCGCCTGCTCACACCCTCGAGCCTGCGACACGAGCTAAGCACATCATACTGTCATTTCATTAACCCCGACAGTGCTCCTAGCCCACTGGGGGGAGGGAAAACTGAGGCACAGTAAAGTGCGTAACTGACCCAAGAGCACATGGGGGCTGAGAAGCAGAGCCAGGATTCAGAACAGGGCTTACTCTCTTTGCCTGGCACCCTCCCGCCCAGTCTCTCCCGGGGTGATTCTGGGACAGCCAGTAAGAGGAAGATGGGAACAGCCCCCCTCCTTGGAGCATGTCAGGCACGACGGTGCAGGAAGGCAGCGCTGGGGCCCGCTGTGACCAGACAGGGCCTGGCTCCTGCCAGCCTCTCGCGCCAGGCACTGGGCACAGAGACAGACACTGGGCCTCTGGACACTGGGTCATCCCAGCTTTGCTGTACCAACTGTGGGCCAGCCCTGATGCTGGGTGCCAGGAATATTGAGGGTAACCAGATGGCTCAGAGCCTCAAGGACTTCACAGTCCAGGGAAAGGACAGGCTCAGCCACTAAGGGCCATGAGACAGGTCTGATCCTGGCCACAGAAGCCAGCACCCAAGGAAGGACCTAAGAGGAGTGCACAGCTGAGGCATGGAGGAGGGGAAGCTGGCATTTGTGACGTGCAAGATTATTTATGTGAGCTACTAAGCTCCCAGACAGACTCAGGATGAGAGCAGTCATGCCAGGGAGCAGGCACGGCATGCTCAAAGGACCTGGGGCAGCGATGTGCAGCTGCATTCAGCGAACGGAGAAGGCCAGTGTGGCAGGAGCAATCTGAGCAAGAAGGAGAGCAGCAGGGGAGCAGGTTGGAGGGGGAGGCAGGGCCAGTTGGTGTCCAGGCCTTGAGAGTCTGGTTTCAACTTAAAGTATGATGGGAATGTTCTGGAATGATGTGATCCAATTTAGATTGTGTTAGAGAACCCCGTAGCTTACTGTGTGGAGAATAGACTGCAGAGGGGACCCACACAGGGCTCTCGCGGAACACCAAGTGAGAAAAGATGGTGACATGGACCACGAGGGCTGATGGCAGAGATGGTGACACTTTAATTAAGCTCAGGGATCCGTGCAGGATGACTGGGGGTGCCTGCTGCCGGGACAGGTGATGAGCAGATGTAGGGTGGTGCTTGCTGGGGCAGGGCCATGGGGTCAGGAGAGGCGCTTGGGACAGCCAGGAGAGTGTGTAGAGGGACAAGGGAAGTAGAGGGTGGAGCCCCGGGGGACGCCCGGCAGGAGACAAAGGGCAGCCAACAAAGGTCTAGGAGTGAAGCGGAAGTGGCTTCTGCCCTGATTTTGCAGCTGCTACTTCCTTCCGGGGTTCCCTGGTCCTCAGGGATGACAGCCAGGCTGTAAGTAGCAAGAGTTATTTCTGACAAGCTCATAGCCTGCTCTTACTGACACCTGGGGTCCCCCTGGTGCCTGCAGTCAGTTCCTTCTATGACACCCCAGCCCCATCCCACCTCTCCACCCCTTCTGCCGCCTCCAAAGGCCTGTTCTGGTGCAGGCTCCCTGTTTGGCCCTTTCTGGCACCTCTGGGATCCCCCAGCCTACCCAGAGTCTGGAGCTGATGACTGCCTTGCTGAAGGCTGCTGGATGTACCTACGAGTGTTTGGCTCTTAGGCTCAGGGGAGATCCGGGCAGGCCCCTCCCATCAGCTCCAGCTTCCCGAGGGAGGTGGCCTCCTTTGGCAGCTGCCCTGGAGCACACCGGTGCACACCCCTCTTGGCTTGCTAGAGCTCAGGAAGCTGTCTGCAGCAGACAGGCGCTTGGAGGCCACAGATGTCAGCGTTTATTCAGCAGAAATGTCCCTCGGTGGCCACAGCGGGGAAGGACGCGCCAGGCAGGGGAGGCAGAGGTGAGGGCAGACTATGAAAGTCCAGGCTGTGCTTGGGTGTCTCCCAGTGGGCCTGGGCAGGATCTACCCGGAGAAGCCTGTTCGCTCATTCGTTCACTTTTGCGTTTGTTTTTTCTTTAGTGAATGTTGGTGAGGGTTTAGTCCATAACAGTGTTGATGGCGGCCATGACTGTAAAGTCGGTGCTAATAGGCCTTCTGCACACTAAGAGAACTCACATGCCAAAAGCGCTACCCATGTTCTCCTGCCAATTCTCCTCCCCACCGGGAGCCACACCTAACACTGTTATCCCACTTGGAAATGAAGCTCAGGGGACTGAGGAGACACACACCTGCTGCCTCAGTGGCCCGAAATCTCCAGGTAAGGGCTCAAAGGAAGCGCTTAATGGATTTCAGACTGAATTTCTTCCCATCGCCCCTGGTGTTTAATCACTGTTCAGATAGACGTACTCCAGAGAGAGAGGCGGAAGGAACTGATGTCGCTAAGCATCCCCAGTGTGCCAGGCACACCTGATCAAATTTTATATTCACAGCAGCCCTGAGGGGTTGCCATTTATTGTTCCATTTCCTGGAATGGAAACCAGAGGCTCAGGGACAGTCACAATGCAATAAGAGAAAGAACTGATACTTGAAAATAGCTGCTAATCCCGGGCTCTGCCCTGTGCCAGGCTTCAGGGACTAGAATTGCTCAGGTTGGTCCTTGCTCTCCTGAGACACCTATGGCACCAGCAGTTACCTCTCGTCTCCCTCTCACACACACACCATCAGGAATTTAAAACCTCCAGCATTCCCGTGGGCACCCACCCAATCTGCACAATTGGACTCTTTTCACGCCCAAGGCGATCCCTGTTGGACAGTGGCGCCCAGTGGTCAAATCTGGTACTGCATCCAGGACCTTAGAGGTTTTTAGTTCCTGTTCACTAGTCATTATGTCAATATTTAGTGAGCACCTACTATGTGCTGGTCCTAGGGGTCCGGAGATGAGCAATGTGTACCCAGGCTTCATGGGACTCACATCCTTGGAGAAGATGGATACATGTGTCAGAACAACAGATTATAGAAGAGGAGGCAGTAGACCTATTGGGAACTGCCCCCAGCAGGGGTGGCATGAGTGTTGAGTCTTGAACGATGAGCAGGGAACTACCAGACAGAAGAAGAAAAGGTGTTTCCGGCTGGAATGACCTGCTTGCAAAAGCTCATCCTGTCCAGGGAGGGTAGGGACACAGAACTGGGGTCTAGCTCAGCGGCAGAACACTCGCCCGACATGCATGAGCCCCTTGGTTTGATCCCCAGCCCTGCACAACTAAAAATAAGAAGACAAGATTAAATCTGAACTTTAAAACCTAATTATTGGTATATGTCCCAAATATTGCACAGACTGTTCTTACACTAAAAAAAATATATATTGTCTATCTGAAACCCAGATTTGACTGTGCAACCTGTACTGGTGTGTGTTACATCTAGCGGCCCACTCAGGGAAGGAGGAAGTAGTTGGGGACACCTGGACCCTAGAGGACATCAGGGTCGTGGTAGGAGAGACTGGCAAAGAGTGGCCATGAAAGGCATGTTGAAGAGTCGGCTTCACGCTCTGGGCACTGAGGAAGGACTGTGTGTCTGGCGTCTGTGCTTGGTGCAGGAGAACAACGAGTTTACAGCCAAAGGGGCAAGATGGACCAGGCCAGAGTAAGGGGAAGTGATGGAAATCCCCTTCTCGTGGCATCTACAGCGAGTGCCCTGGAGTCCAGAGGACGGGAGGTCGGAGAAGTCAAGGTCAACGAGACTTCCTGGAGGAGGGCAGATGATCTGGCGCAGGGAACAACTTCCTGTCTGACTCCACCGCAGGAGGCACTCCAGCTTCCTCCTGGCGAGGGAGCACCGAGGGAGATAGTTCTGGTCAGCCCTGCTCCAGCCTCACATCCCAAGCCCCTTCTCACCTCCCTCCCCATGCACCTGCTGCCCGTTCTCCAGGAAGGCCCCGGGTGGCTCCTGTGTGTCCTTTAAGAGTCCACCCCAGTGTGCCTGCTCTCCAGGGAGCTTGCCCTGATGTACACAGTGGCCCCCGCCCAAGCCAGCTCCCACGCACCCCCAGTCACGGAGCTTACCCTGCCGACATGAACACTTCATACCCATTGATTCATTTTATCCTCTAAAGCCTGCCTTGAGGTAGCCATTATTATTATTCCCATTTTACAGATAAAGAAAATGAGACACAGAGAAGTTAAGGAATTTGCCACAGGTCACAGAATGAATAAGTAATAAAGTTAGGATTTGAGCCCAGGAAAACCTTTGTGGTCTTAACTTCCACACAATAATGTCATATTATATATTGCTTATATTATATATTATATATTATATATTGCTCACACTAATTTTCACTGTTTCTGGGGGGTTTCAAGGGCTCTGTGCACTCCATGATACATACATGTATAGGATGAGGCATGTATTTTTCTGGATAAGGATTTATAGGTTTTCATCAGCTTCTCGAAGAGGCTCATAATTCAGAGGATTGGAATCCCTAGATTGTTTGCTTTTCTGGACTGAGTTCTGGGGCCAGGACTTGCTTATGTCTTAGGCCCCTGTGAGACCCTAGAGCTTAGCCTGGGCCCAGTAGCCTGGGTACTTAGAGAAGGTTTGCTGAGTGTCTGGCAGTAGCCTGGGTACTTAGAGAAGGTTTGCTGAGTGGCTGGCAGATGCCTGAGCAAGCATCTCCTGCGTCCACCCAGCCACATCTGCATCCCATGCACAGATGGATCTGTGTCCTGCCCCAGACTCCTTGGGTTACCCCTGGCAGTGCACAGGAGGCCAGAATTGGTGTTCTGCATCTCTCGAAGGAGGGAACATTAGGACCTTGGTACCCCGTGGATTTAGAAGTGGTTCTAGGCAGAGCCTGGATTGAGTCCCAAAGCAGCCATCAACTGATACATGTGTGAGCTTAAGCATAATTTCCCCTTTTTGGACTTTAGTTCTAACTTCCCCCAAGTGTGCTGAGCCTGGAAAGGGACCCTTGTGCTTAACCCATCAAGGGAGGGAGCAGGGAGAAGTGATGAAGTGGGCCTCTCCTGCTCACTCCAAGGACTAACAGCCTAGTCCTTGGGTCTGTACACATGTGTATTAGTCAGCTGTTGCCAAGATTATGCCATAAAACAAACATCCCCCCAAATCCAGTGATGTACAAGGGACTGTTTCTTCCTTATAGATTTGTATCTGGGAGTAAGCCAGGGTGCTCTGTTTCAGCCTAGGCATGGCAAGGGGTCAAGGTCTCGATATGTTTCTTATTCTAAGCCAGCTGTTACCTGGGGCATGTCTTGTGGCAGATGGCAGAAGCACAGGAAGCCAAACCAAGCTAGCAAGCCTGTGGAAAGCTTACATCACATCCACTAGAATGGTGTCTGCTAGAATATTCCAATGGCCAAAGCGGGCAACGTGATCAAATCTGGCATCTACAGGACCGAGAAAAACCATTTTCTTCTGTGGGAACCGTTGGAAGTCACCCGCCGATCGGGCATGACTGTAAATCCATTACCAGAGAGGTGTGAAGAGTGGGAGCCACAGATGTTTGTCCATTGGCCAAACCTGCCCGGACGCAGCAGCAGTGGGCAGGGATCAGCCCCACTCTGGGCCACACCTTCACTAACTGTCTTCTCTGTTCCCGGCAGGAGCTCAGTGAGCACAACGCCACAGCCATAAAAAGCCCCACCAACACGGTCACTGTGCAGGGCCTCAAAGCCGGCGCCATCTATGTCTTCCAGGTGCGGGCACGCACCGTGGCGGGCTACGGGCGCTACAGCGGCAAGATGTACTTCCAGACTATGACAGAAGGTGAGCCAAGTCTGGGGGGCTGGAGGAGAGCAACCCTCCACACACACAACCAATCCAGGGCCCCATTCCTAGGGAGCCATTATGCAGATCACAGCACCTCTTTAGGTGTCAAGAGCTCAGTCCTAACTTGCAGATCCACCTTGAGCAATTCACTTCCATCCCCCACTCCAGATACTCTCATCTATAGAATGAAAGCATTGTGTTCCATCTGAAAGGGTGGATATAGTTTATCTACACTCAACTGCAATGACTCTCAATGGGATTAAGAATTCTGAAGCCACATCAAAGTTCAGTAGGAAGAAGTGCTGGAGTAGATTAGTAATGTCTGCCCTGGGCATGGAATGAGATGTCGTAGCCTGTGTGCTACAGGTGTTTTCCAATCTGAGCACAGTTCCTGCTTTAATACTCTCTGAGGAGCAGCAGACATTAAAGAGCATGAACTCTGAAACCAGGTAGATCCGGTTCCCAGGATGATTCAGCCCTAACTGTGTGGCCCCAACCATGTCACCTTACTTCTATGATGCTCAGTTTTCTCATCCATAAAAGAGAGTGATCGCAATTATGTCATCACTGTCATCATCAAACTAGTGTAAGGATGAGGAACCTAGCACAGAGTTGTTTTTAGGCTCCACACTTAGCACTCACCAAATATTAGTTAATATTAATTATGATTATCATTGCTTTGGGTCTGAGAGCTCTGTCACTAGCCAGGGCCCCTTTACCTATGATTAAATCCCAGCATCCCTTCTTAGCATCTGCTCAGCTTTTGGGCATGGGCCTTGGCCTCTGTCTGGTTGAACATCACAGAGGCTCCTAAATTTTTGCCTTCCATAAAAGCCCTCCCTGTCTCCCCACTCTCCTCTAGTGCCCACCTCTCCATACACCCTCCCCCTTCTTCATGACCAGCTGCTTTCCCCTCTCTAAGCCCTTCTCCATGTTGGATGAGTTCACTGACTGGGGACCAGGGCACTGTCCCAAGTTCCTTTATTAATTGAATGAATGTGTGCTGGGGCCCTGGCATATGCCCGGCCAGGTGCGAGCACTAAGGACGCAGAGCTGACCTCATGCCTGACCTCGGCGAGCTCCTCCTCTGGTCAGGGAGGCAGAGGAGAGGTAATAACTATAAAACTGAGAGGATGCGGTGCTGATGGTGCGAAGGTGCTGAGCGGCACTCATGAGCCAGCCCAGCTAAGTGCATCTCACACACACTCTCATTCGCACCCCTGGCCTCGGGTGGCACCGCCCCAAGTTCATGTGCTGGTTTTAGCCCCTTCCTGACTGTCTGACCCCAGGCAAGTTGTGACCTCACTGAGCTCAGCTTTGTCCCTGTCAAATGGGGCAGTGGTAGCAAGGACATCGTAACACTGTTTCAAGAATTGAACCAGATACATCACATACTTGGCCCAGCGACTGACAGGTGAAACAATTGATGACAGATGTTAAGGCTTCCTGTATGTTCGCTGTGTGCCAGGTGTTGTTCGAAGAGCTTTGCATACAATCCTAGGAGATGGGAGCGGTCATTTTCCCCATTTTAGAGAGAAGGCAACTGAGGCACAGAGAAGTAAGTGATGGCAGGGTTCACACAGACAGGAGGTGGCCCCGCTGGGATTCACACACAGGAAGTCTGGCCCCAGGGTCTTCACTTGGAACTGCCCCTCGGTCTGTATCAGCTGTTATTACTGCTGATTGTCACACCCGCATGGGTGTGAGTATGACAGCACCCATTTTACAGATGAGAAACTGAGGGTTAGAGCAGCTCATGGACTCGTCCCGGACCACTCGTGATGGCGCGTTCTCCGCATGGACACATGGCAGATGCCTTTTCAGAAGCAGGAATAGAGCTCGGGGTAGTGGGAGACCCAGCAGGATGGTGGGGGCAATGTTAGGACCCCCAAAGCCAGGCTGAGATGCCTGCTGTACTTTCTCCGCAGCCGAGTACCAGACCAGCATCCAGGAGAAGCTGCCTCTCATCATTGGCTCCTCGGCTGCCGGCCTGGTCTTCCTCATTGCCGTGGTTGTCATAGCCATCGTGTGTAACAGGTGGGTGTCCCTGAGCCGGCTCCAGGCCTGGCCGTCCCAGGTGGTCCTCTCCAGCCAGCCAGCCATTCCCAAGCCGCCTTTGTGAGCAGAGGAGCCTGCCTGGGGTGGGGGGCTCCGTTAGGCCTGGACGCCCTCAGGTGGCCGCTAGCAACCCTCCCTTCGGTGAGGTGTAGCCCTTGACAAGTCCACTGGGCAAGAGGGTGGCACACTGAGAGCCCAACGCTTCAGCACCAAGGAACATCTCGGAACGGCGGGCAGGCTGACCGCAGGATGCCAGGGGCTATACAGCAGGGAGTATATAGGTCGCCCCACTTTCCACATGAGTTAAGGCCCCTGGCTGAAGTGCTAGAAAGATGGGGCAGCTCATCCAGGACAGGCTTGGGGAGACAGCAGCCCAAACGGCCTGCACGGCACAAGCAAAGCAGGAGGAAGAACCAGCTCCCTGCCCGCTACTGGGCACAAGGCAGAGAGACTCTCTTCCTCCTTAGAGTCCACCATTTTCAAACAGACCAGACCCACCATCAGGTCAGATGGAGAGATGCCCCTGAGGCTAGAAGATGACTTTGCTCCCTGAAAGGGGCTTGGCTGGAGAGATGACAGGAAGAAGAGTGCACCTTGAGGTGGGAGAGGTGGGGAGGGACAGGGGGGCCAGGAGGGTGAGACTGTTGGCCAGAGACAGGCACGGAGCCCTCTAGCAGTGGGGTGGCTTTGAGGGCCTGCTCACCCTCTCTCTATCACCTCCCGTGGCTCCCAGCTCCCTGGGTGCCCACAGGTGGCTCCAGCCCTTTGTTTTTGTTCCAGAAGACGGGGGTTTGAGCGTGCCGATTCGGAGTACACGGACAAGCTGCAGCACTACACCAGTGGTCACAGTACGTACACACCCCCGTCCGGCTGCACCCCTGAGCCCTTCCCCGTCAGTCCCCAGGGATCCCGCCCCAGCCTTCTTTTACCTCCTCCTGCCGTACTGCACTGCAGCAGATGGGCTGTCAGCCTGTTCGCTGGGTGTGCCGAGCTCACTCCCACCTCTCAGCCCTCCGCCCAGAGCAGGCTGGACCCTGCTCTCTTCCTGTGTGGCCCTTGCTCATCCCTCGGGCGGCAACACACACAAACTGCTCAGAGCAGCCTCCCACCCCCGCCCCCGCCCCACCGAGGGTTCCCAGGCTGCCTGTGATGCAGTTTCCCAGTCTCCTGGAGGCCTGAAATCCTGCCTGACGTTCGCCACTGCCCCCCAGCACCAGCGGCACCCAGCGCGTAGTAGGCAGAATAAACACACGGAGAGCATGAGTGAGGAGATGGGAAGCAGCCTGGACCGGGAGGGGAGCAAGACAAGCAGCAGCGTCCCTGCTTCCCTTTGTCACTCTCACCCTGGGGCTCCAAGCACCTGTCCTTCCTCCCCGTTGAGTCCTCTGGTGGCTGCTTCCCCTCGCTGTCCCTTCCTGCATCAGCCAAGAGCTGAGCGCTTAGGGGCCCCGCAGACATCCGGAGCAGGAGGACAGATGGGCCAGAAGGGCCACGGGGAAAAGCAGACCATAGAGGCCTTCTCTACTTGGACTTGGCAGAACCACTCATCAGGAAGTAGGGAGTGTGGGGGCCGAGGGGAAAGCTTAGTCCTTATTTCAACTCATTCAGTGAAAAGGAAAGTCAAGCAGGTCCAGTGTAGGTTCTCAAACTGTGCTCAGTGGGGTACCCTAAGGTTCCTCACGTGGTCGCCTCCTGGTGAGGAGGACCCTCGTCAGGTCCGTCATTTGTCACAATCTTCAGTGAGTACCCTTCGAGTGTGAGCCAGTGTCCCCGGGTGCCGGGGATACCAAGGAAACAAACCGGACATCCCAGCCTCTGTAGAACCTCATGAGGGGCAGGGAGTGAGGAGACGTGTCGTAAATGCCTGGTGCGCTGGTGTGTGAGAGGGTGAAAGCGCTCTAAGAGACAGCCAAGTGGAGCAGGGTAGCAGGCGAAGAGTTGTGCTCAGGGTGGGCTGACTTCCTCAATAGCAGAGTTGAGGGAGTTGACCTCATTGACAAGGTTTTATCTGAGCAAAGATAGAAAAGAGCTGAGAAAGTGAGTGGCTTGGAGAGGTCCAAAGGAGGAGCACCCCGGACAGAGGAAAGAGACAGTGCAAAGGCCCTGAGGCCGGAACTTGCCTGGCAGGTTTCAGGAAGAGCAAAGAGGCCAGTGTGACTGCGAGCAGAGTGAAGATGGGGATGGAAGAAAGGAGAGAGCCGCCATCAGGGGATTCTCATCAGCCATGACAGGGAGTGAAACGGGGAGCCACCGCAGGTCCTGAGCAGAGGGCTGACGTGCTCTGAGTTACAGTCCCATAGGACCACTCTGGCTGCTGTGTGGAGAGTGGACCAGGAGAGCCACACAGGGAGACCAGCGAAGCGGCTGCTAGAATAACCCAGGACGGATATGGTGGCCGACCAGGCAACAGGGGTGCAGGTGGTGGGAAGTGGTTGAATTCTGACATTGTCGCTGCTAGATTTGCTGCAGGACTGATCATGGCACATGCAAGAAAGAGCAGAGTTGAGGAGTTCTAGATAATAAATCTCCGGCCAAGACAATTGAAGCAGAAGTTCCTTGGCCTAGAACGAGTTTGGGACATAAATGTATAAATAATTGCACCACTCAAATTTCCAGAAGATCCTTAGCAGACAGGGAGATGGAAAAGGGATTTCTAAGCAGAGAAGCGATGGGAGGATCACGCACACAAAAAGATAGACATGTTTAACTGCACAGAAATAAAAAGACTTGTGCATTAAAAACAAGTCATAAATTACATCACTCCCACCCCAAGTAGTAAAATCATGATCGTAGATGTGGCTAGACATAGTGAGTGCATTCTCTGCATCAGGAATTGTTTTAATGCTTAACATGTATTTATTCATTGAATCCTTATAATTTCCCGCTTTGAGGAAACTGGGCACAGAGGCCACGCGGCTGCTCAGGGGGGAGCTGGGGTCTGAACCAGGCTGTCTGGCTCCAGAGTATGTCCTCCAGCCACCCTGTACTGTCTGCATTCTGCAGAACCAGAATGAGACCGCTCTCAGGCTCTGCCACCTGGAGCCACTTGGGAGCACGGTTATTTGGAGCGCGAGTCAATAACACGGAAACGGGTGAGGTTTGTTTTAAAAATAGGCACCAGGATTTGTTCCTAGATCAATACATTTTAAGCCTGAGTTGCTGCTCCCCGCGCCCTGCGCTAGAGTGTCCGAGTTGAGCAGGACTTTGTTCTTTTCCAAGCCTGCCTGCCCTGTGATCCAGAATCCACTCAGGACCCCCATGCAGCCAGGCCAGAGGAGGAAGCTGAGGCCCCGGGATGCATGTGATCGGCTCCCAGTCACCTGCACGGCCTCGTGTTTTCCATCTGAAAGCAGGTGCTCGCCGGGGACCACAGTTTGTGGTCCCGGATGTGGAGCGCAGGGACTGAGCTCATTTCTCTTCCCACTCTGCCCTGGCCAGCTCGGTGACCTTCATGAAGTCATCAGGCCTCTCTGAGCTGTGACATCTTCATCTGGGACGTGGCAGGAGTGCCACTTCTTTCACAGGGCAGTGAAGAGTAAATGAATTAAGGGATGTTAAAGTGCTTTGTAGTAATAATCTTAATAGCATTCAACCCTTCATATAACAGGTAATTATTTATTGCTTTCTATTTGCCAGCAACTCTACTGGCACTTTAAACAGATACTCTCATTGAGTCCTTGCAGTCCCCTCCAGAGATAAGCTTATTATATCCATTTTGCAGACGGAAAAGTGAGGCAGAGTTTAAAAGTAACATGCCCCAGGGCACACAGCCCGATCCACACAGTGGGTACTCGATCCTGGATTCAAACTCATGAAGCAGCTTGTTTTGACTGTCCTTAGCAGCAGAGCCAGAATTCACACCCAGGATTCCGCACTCGGGGTTCCTCCTCCTGGCTCCTGAAGTGCTCATCCGGGGTCAGAGTGACAGTCAGTGGCCTTGACAGCCAAGACTCGCACGTTGCTTTGTGTTCTGCAGACTTGTGAGGGCTGCAGAGGTCCTTGCCCAGGCTCGGGTTAGCAAACATGCCCTGGACTCAGCCCATGTGAGGCGCTGGCCACCAGGCACCCACTTTTAGAGCCAGGAAAGGCTGGGGAAGCGCTGCAAGGACCTAGCCGGATGGATGGGTACGGTGTAGACTCTGGAGCCACGCTGGGTTCAGACCCCACCGCTGGAGGGTCATTTCACCTTGCTATGCCACAGTTTCCTCATCTGAAAAAATGGGGATAATATTAGGTTGGACCAAATAAACTGCTGTTTTTTGTAGATTAGAAACAGTCAAATAGTGACTGTTTCATTAGGTTCGGCCTAGTAAGAGCATCGACCTGGTAGGGTGCTTGGGAGGATTCACTGGGTCCAAAGCTATAAACAAAGCCCAGTACCTGGTAAATCCACACTGAGTATACAGTCACTAAGCATCAATTAGGCATCTGCTGTATATCACCTTCACATGTGCACTCTAGAGCCGGCATTCTAGAGCAAGCTCATAACTTGGGGTTCAGGGACCCTTAAAGCTTCCAAGGCCCCTGGACACCCCAAAACTAGATGTACAATTTGCGAGTGGGCACACACATGGGAATACTTTTCCAAGGAGCTTCTGTCAGATTCTGAAAGGCATGCATGACCCCAAGCAGGTGAAGAGAGAGAAAGAAGGCACATAAATGAATAATTCTGCTATTTTTCAATAAGCCTTTACTGAGCACTAAGCTCCACTCCCAGGAATTTAGCAGGAATAAAACAGACACAGCTTCTGTCCTCCTGGGAGGCAGGCATCTGAGTGTTCCAGGTAAAAGGGGCCGAGAGAGTGGAGGTGTGTGGCTGGGAGCCCTGGCACAAGGTAGGGAAGTCACACAGACATCAGGGCTACAGAGTGGTGGGAGCCAGAGGAGAGGGCATTGGGTCTTCACTGGAGAAATCCAGGCAGTCTTCACAGAGGAGGTAGCGTTTGGTCTGGTCACAAAGAGAAAGAGAGGAGGATGTTCTGGGTGGAGAGAATGACATGAGCAAAAGCACAGAGGCAAAAAATGATGAAGTGGGCCTGAACACCCCTGGGTAAATAACTCCTTTTAGCTGGCATATTAGTCCAGCTTCCATTGCTATAACAAAATACCTGAGTCTGGGTAAGGTATCAAGAAAGCTTATTTACCTCACAGTTTGGGAGGTTCAGTAGCATAGCACTGACATCTGCTTGGCTATGATGAGGGCTCAGTGGCATATGGAATTACAGCGGGGGCATATGCAAGGGGAAAGATCATGCAGAGAGACTGTCTTGCTCTTTTGGACCCTCTAGGAGACCTAGCCAGGTCCCACAGGCACTCACCAGTTCCTTCTGAGGACACGGCCCCAGGGACCAGGAACTCATGCCTAGTACTGGCCTCGTACTAGGCCGCCACCTCTTAAAGGTCCCACCAGCTCCATGCACTAAGGACCCAGCCTCTAACATCTGACCCTTTGTGGGCAAACCATGGCAGAGCAGGAAGGCAGGAGCAGGACGAAATACTCAGGACAAATCATGGAGAGCTTGGAATGCAGAGCTCAGAAGTGACAGCGAGCCCGCCTAACCAAGGCCTCGGCCAAGTTTTGGGGATGATGTCTGATGCTGGCAGCCAGGGTGCCTCAGCAGGCTTCCTCTGTGGCTCCCCTTAGCTCTCTGAGCTGGCTTGTCCCTGTCCTCTCTCCCAGCTGACCTGCCAGGAGAGGCTTCTGTGGGGAGGGAGGCTGAAAGCCAGTCACCATCACCCAGGGTCATGCCTGAGCAAGAATGTGCGTCTCCCAGAGCTGGCCCTGCGCTGAGGGGGCAGCCCTGAGGGAGCGAGAAGTCACGGCTGCTTACTGCAGTACTTCTGTCTCTCTTCCTGCCAGATACAGGAAGCCGTGAGCGCGGTGATCCAGAGTACTAGCCCTAGGCTCAAGCCTTACAGACCTGGGTTCAAATCCTGGCTGTGCCAGCTGTGTGGCCTTGGCTAGACTGCCAGGCCTCTCTGAGCTGCAGTTTCCATGTATGTGAAATGGGGATAATTATCCTTTCCTCCAAGAATTGTTCAGGGGAATAGACGAGGTAATGCACATTGAGTCTGGCACCGTGTTGGGCACAGACAGAGGACTCAATAAGTGACAGCTGCTGTTATTATCTGTCATCTGGATTCTCTCCACTCTGCAGATACCATGTGTCTATTGTGGGCAGAGCTCCACACAGTGTGCCAGGTGATGGGGAAATGAGACCGTGCCACTGCCTCCTCCCTGGCAATCAGTCTTGGACAATGGTTTAACTCAACCTCTTTTGGGGTCTCAGACTCCTAAAAGGCTCTCCCAAAAGTTTGGGGTCTTATGGCCAGAGAAACAAATAAATTTATGTGTGTATATGTCTAAAATTTGAAGATAGGAAAATCCAAAGGTCTGTACTCAGAGATGGATTTTTAAGAAAATCTCAACACTATTTATTTGCATAATAGTTGAACTTTGTAAGGAATGTGAATTACTTTCTGACTCTGAAAAGGCAACAGTAATGCATGCAACCGATCCCAGGAGGTTACCAGACCCTCGCTCTTCCAGGCCCAAGTTAACAACCCCTGGCCCCAAGGGCTAGACAAACACCCACACAAATAATCCCCAATATAGCTAGTGGTAGAACAGTGGTTGACAAATTTTTCTGTAAGGGGCCAGAGAGTAAATATTTCAGGCTTTGTGGCTCTCTGCTGTAACTACTCAACTTTGCAGCTGTGGGATAAAAGCAGCCCCAGGCAAAGGAATGAACATGGCTGTGTTCCAATAAAACTTTATTTAAAAATCAGGCAGTGGGCCAGTTTGTCAGCCTCAGTGTTATAGGCTTCAACTCCTAGATTCCTGAAATGTCTGAAACAGAGGCTGAGGGTAGCCAACTAACTAACGGGTTGATGGCCCCACGCACCATCTAGCCAAGTCTAGGTGACCCAGGGACTCCAGCTGCCAGCTCCCAGGGCAGCTGCCTTCAATGTCACAGCTCTCAGAGCCGGGGGGACATGTGGGCAGCAGCCAGAGGGGCCAGAAGGAAGGCCTGAGCTGGGAGAGGACCAGAAGTTCTGGCAGCAGAGACCAGTCATTTGGGAAGAGGAATGCAGGATCGATCATCTTTCCCTTCGAAGAGTTTTGCAGACTCAGTGTGGGTCAAAACTGGGGCTTTGATGTCCAGGTTACCTTCTCTCCCTGCATTAAAAACTAAAAATCTACATCAGATCAGGAATCAAATTAGCATGCCCCATGTCCAGCCTCATGCTGATCAGCAGGGAGTCAGGGATCCAGAAGGGCTTAAAATGTGGCTAGTGGAGGACACAGGAGGTGAGCCCAATGCCATGGGCACCTGGACCCTGGTGAATGAAGTGCCCCTCCAGGCTATGTGCCTGCCTCGGAGGGGCTGGGCAGCTGAGAAGAGACCCAAGGGTGCCGGGAAGCTTCAAGTAGGCCTGGAAAGACGAGGAGGGGATCTCTTTCAGAGGACCCCAAGAATCTTCCCATATTTTGGCTCCAATCCTCCCTCCTCTTCTTGCTTTATTGGGCAACCCTGACTCGCTGTCTGAAGGGCAGCAAACCTCTTCAGCCCTTCATTCTTATCAGCCCCCACCCATGTTCATCCCGAGAGTCTTTTAGCTGCCCCATTACTAATCAATGAAAGTTGGGACAAGAGCTGGTTAGGACAATCTATCAGCCACCTCTGCTGGTCTCTCTGTTCCCCTCACCTTTTTACTCGGTGTCCATCTTGTTCCATGAGGCCCAGAAAGGTCAAGTGACCTGCAGGGGGTTGCCCAGTTCTTACAGGAGCCACACAGGAGTGTCTTTCCCTCCAGGGAGGGACCAGCTTTTCGTGAAACAGTGCATGTGACCACAGCTGCTCTTGTCCCCTAGTGACCCCAGGCATGAAGATCTACATCGACCCTTTCACCTATGAGGACCCCAACGAAGCAGTGCGGGAGTTTGCCAAGGAAATTGACATCTCCTGTGTCAAAATCGAGCAGGTGATCGGAGCAGGTAGGTGGCCTCAGCCATGTGTGGGGAGACCACCCCAGTGTGCTCCAGGGACAGAGGGCAGGATGGGGGACAAGGGCCACAAAGGACCTCCCTAAAGCCTGAAGACTCAGAATGCCCAAGGAAGAAGGGCCCTCAGAGGTAATCAGTAAGGATAGAAAGGGAAACTGAGGCATGGTGCTGTGAAGATGTGTGCACAGCAAGTCAGAGATTGAAGTAGGTCTAGAACCACTTCCCAGGACCCTTCGGCCATTCCCAGGTCCCTCTCCCCACCTGCCCAATCCCCCCACACCCAGCCAGATACTACCGGACTCACACAAAAGACTTGCTCTCTGCTCCCCAAGGTGGCTGGCTCCTCAGAGAGTTTTGCGCTGAGAGGATGAGTCGACCGTTGCAGAGAAAGAGCACCTGCCGGCTCCAAGAGTGGAGGCGACAGGGGACAGGGAGGTGGCACTTTCACCTGGCGAGTGACATGCTGCTTCTCTTGGTGTATCTGTCTCAGGGGAGTTTGGTGAGGTCTGCAGTGGCCACCTGAAGCTGCCGGGCAAGAGAGAGATCTTTGTGGCCATCAAGACGCTCAAGTCGGGCTACACAGAGAAGCAGCGGCGAGACTTCCTGAGCGAGGCATCCATCATGGGCCAGTTCGACCACCCCAACGTCATCCACCTGGAAGGTGTCGTCACCAAGAGCACGCCTGTGATGATCATCACCGAGTTCATGGAGAACGGCTCCCTGGACTCCTTCCTGCGGGTAGGGGGAGCCAAGCATGCCAGGACCCATAAGCGGGGCAGGAAGAGGAATGGGGGACAGAACTTCATACCGTCAGACCCTGAGGGATCTTGAGAAAGCTCTAGGCAGGAATGGATGCCACTGTCCATTTCCTTCCCTGTGGCAGGCATTGCTAATCAATCCCAGCACGCCTCCCATCTGGGAATCTTCAGTGTGTTTCTCCAGGGTGCTGCAGCAGTTGCTCAGAGTTGTCACAACCTGAGATCTGTTTCCATCTGTCCTCTTAGGCAGCCTTCTCGTTATGCACAAGAGATCTTAAGTCCGAAGATAGGGAGCACTTGCCCCGGGTCTGCCAGAGGCAGGCTGGAGAGCAAGGTGAGGGCCCAGACTAGAACCAGGTGCCTTAACACCTCGTCCAGCACATTTTGGAGTTCCCCAGCTGTGCACAGGCTGTGGAGAAAGGCTAGAGCACAAGGCCACCAGAGGAAAGTTCCAAGGCCCCTCAGGAGACCAGAGCTGACCGCCCAGACGGAGAGCTCCGGCCTGGGCCCCAGAACTGTGCCCTCAGGCTGACTGTCGTTCAGCGGTCATCATGAATCAGGTGCCAGACACCTTCCACACATTTTCCTATTTAACTCAGAACAGCCTCGGGAGGTAGATATTATCCCCACTCACACACAGATGAGGAAATAGACTCAGAGAGGTCGGGTGATGTGTCCCAGGCTGCACAGCCAGGAAGGGGTGTCTGATCCACCGCCCTGGAGCTGGCCTCTCGCGGGCCTCTCTGAGGTCCTGGGCATCCCAGTCCTTCCCACAGGCAGCCCAGTGCCAAGGTGCTGGGGGCTGCTCTGCTTCCTCGCTGTGAGGGCATCAGAGCTCTGCTGCTGCTCTCCACTGACTGCTTCGTCCTCTTCTCCCAAAGCAAAACGACGGGCAATTCACAGTCATCCAGCTGGTGGGCATGTTGCGGGGCATCGCGGCCGGCATGAAGTACCTGGCAGACATGAACTACGTGCACCGCGACCTGGCCGCCCGCAACATCCTTGTCAACAGCAACCTGGTGTGCAAGGTGTCGGACTTCGGGCTCTCGCGCTTCCTGGAGGACGACACTTCAGACCCCACTTACACCAGCGCCCTGGTAAGATGGAGGCAGGAACGGGGGAGCCACAGCACTGCAGGAGAGGGTGTGCACCTCCGTCTCTCCCTGCGCTGCACTTTCCCAGGCACCTGTGCTGGCCCCTGGAGACAGGGAGGGACGTAAACTGTGGGGCCCGCCCTCCCGAAGCTCCCGGCTGACGGGGCACACGGGGCACAGCAATCCACAATGGCAGTACCGTGAGCCAGGACACCCAGCCCTGGGAGGCAGAGAAGGCAGACGAAGCAGGTGACAGCTAAGGCAAGAGCTGGAGGGCCCAGAAGGGCTGCTTGCACAGCATGTTCTTATGGTAAGATCAGGCCACCCGAATGTAGACTGTGCTGGAGAGCTAGACAGGCTGATTCCTGGAGCCTCCAGCACCCCAGGCTCAGGATGCACCCTGACAGTAGTCAAGGTTGGGGGGTTTTAGCCCAAAAGGAAGAAGACCCAGCCCTGGCCCTCAAAGAGCTCAGAGGCTGTGTGGGGAGAGCCGGGCAGGTCAGCACTGGGCATACCATGCCATGTAGGAAGTGCCTCCTCGATGGAGAGACAGAAGGCAGGCTTGTGGGATTAGAAGGACTGACAACTCTTTGGAAGCCAGGAAAAGGCTTTCAGAGGCATTTAAGGATGAGACAGAGGTATCCAGCTGGGGAAAGATACTTCACGCAGAGGGAATAGTATGTGCAAATACCCAGTGGTCTGAAGCGTCATGTTAAATCTGGAGAACAACAAGGTGCTTTATGAGATTGGCACAGTGCAGAGAACAGGGTGGGGAGTATTTTGAAGAGGTCAGACAGGTCAGCTTCCCGCCCATCCTTCTGCTCATTCTGTCCCTCAGGGGGGGAAGATCCCCATCCGCTGGACAGCTCCAGAGGCCATCCAGTACCGGAAGTTCACCTCAGCCAGCGATGTGTGGAGTTATGGTATCGTCATGTGGGAGGTGATGTCCTACGGGGAGCGGCCCTACTGGGACATGACCAACCAAGACGTAAGTCTCTTGGAGGTGGGTGGAGCCTTTCTGGCGAGGAAGAGGGGGAAGGGAGAAACGGGGCCTTGTGCCAGTGTCCCGGGGCCTCTGAGATGAAAAACCTGGCTGGCCAGGGCAGCTCCCAGGTCACTGTTGACTGACGTCTGCACTCTGGACTCTCCAGAGGGTCAGGAGTAGGGAATGCACTCATCAGTAAATCAGGACAATCTTCAGGATGTATATACCCGGGCCGACTCGGAATGAGGTCATGTCTGTCCTGTACATGTTTATTATCTAACCAAGGGGACAAGACGATTATTCATGGAACTGGACATAATTATCAGGAATCTTCATGATCAGGTGCTAAATTGGAGGAGGAAGATGTCAATCCTTGTAGGCATTAAGATTGGGGCAGTATGGACAAGATCAGCCAGGAAGTCTTCACCATGCAGGCGGGACTAAACAGCAGTGGGACTTGGAGAATGAGGGCCCCTGGGTAGAAAGAACCACCTGTGCAAAGGCCCAGAGGCAGAATAATGAGGGGGTGGGTGGAGCGGCCATGGAGAGGAATGTTGGGCAGAAAGGTTAGTGATATTCCATGATGAGGTATTTAAAATGACTCAAGGGATTTTCATCTGCAAAAATGCAGACAGGAAGGACTTGAAAAAGCTTCCAGAGCAGGGAGGGTGACGCATGGTCGCATTGCAGACAGTGGCAGGACACACAGAGAGAGGCATCTGGCTTCCTTTTTCTGGCAGAGGAGCAGATGGGTCCATGGGAATGGGGACCCCAGCCAGGCTCGGGGCTGTGCCGTGGGGCCAGAGAGGCGAGTTATCTCTTGCCTGGAGGTGCAAATGGCACTGAAATAGAGAACGTGGCCACTCTGGGGTCAAGCGGAGGGCCAGAGAGGGACATCCTCAGGGCCCCAGATGCCAGGTCAGATGGTGGGAACCCAGGTCAACCCACCCTGAAGGTGGAGGTGGTTGTCACAGCAACCAAGTAGGTTAGACCCACAATGCACTGGGGACACAATGGGCCTGGCAAAGGGCAGGCACCAACCCCACTCCATCTCTATGCCGTCCCCAGGTAATCAACGCCATTGAGCAGGACTACAGGCTACCACCGCCCATGGACTGTCCGAGTGCCCTGCACCAGCTTATGCTTGACTGCTGGCAGAAGGACCGGAACCACCGGCCCAAGTTTGGCCAGATCGTCAACACGTTGGACAAGATGATCCGAAACCCCAACAGCCTCAAAGCTATGGCGCCCCTTTCCTCTGGGTAGGCTGCCTTCTCCCAGCCCTGCCCTTCTCCTCTGGGCGCCAGTCATCGCCAGCTGGCAGTTTCCCTCCTGGAGTCTCAGACCGGGGCTGTCCCCTGCTTCAGGCAGATGTCCTCCACTGTGTCTTGGGATAGGGAAGAATAAGACCAGTGTTTGTCAGGCATCTGCCCTGTCTCCAGGGTACAGGGGAGCATGGGACCCAGACTGTCCAGAGAAGGACGTGTGTGGGAAATGGAGGAATATTCTTTCAAGTAATGGTTAGAGAGGATGACATTGAAGAAAAATTACCAAGAATCCAGAATCTTAGTTAGTGAATCTATGTACTGTACTCCTCGATAGGTCTTCTCCCAGCTATTCTCACACGAAAACCTGTTCCCCCTAATGTTCATATGCAGACACAGACACAGACAGACAGTCACACACACACAGATGAACACACAATTAGGCAGAAGCACTCATGTTTGATCACACCCATAGATACCTGCAGAGTCTCAGACTCTCACACCTGTAGACATTCACAGGCACCTGCACACACACACTCAGTAGGACACACCACACACACGCACGTGTGTGCCCCCACACTCACGTCCCTGTCTCCATGCTGGAGAGACTGGCTAGCCCTAGAGTGTCAGCTCAGGTACCCTAGAGCGTCCCTTCTCCCCAAGGCCCCAGGGAACTCTCCATCAGGCCACAGCTCACCACTGCCTTCCTTGGGTGGCTGCCACATAGCCACCGACACTACCCTTCTCACTCTCTGGAACCCACAATCCCACAGGGCTTCTGCGGGCACCAGCCAGGTGTCCTCAAGATCCAGGTCTTGCTGTGCCGAGAGACCCCAAAGTCCTTCACCCGCCAAGTTCTTGCAGCCAAGAGATCTCTGTGCTTGCATCTACCTGTCATTTCTTACCACCACCCTCCATGTCCTCACTATGACTTGTGTTGGCCACTCCTGGCACAAACAACATCGCCCTGGGCTTTTAACCTCGCCAGTCATTTCCTTCCTTTCCATCCAGGAAGTCATTCCTATCAGCTCCCCAAGCTTCATCTGGATTTGGGGATGCAGCCACATCAGTCTCCTATACAGCACAAACCAGGGTGGAAAAGGACGGAGAATGGGGGAGGGGCAGAATAATCAGCACAATGAGTCCCGACGAAGCCCCTCCTCCTGAGAACAGGAAGTGCAGAGAACTGTCTTCCCCGGCTCGCTCCTGTGGTGCAGCCTCAGCAGAGCCCTCCAGGTCACTCCAGCTTCGAGTCCTGCATACACTCACTGTCCCATACTGGCGCGTGTACACAGGTTCAAATTGGGGCACATGCTCACAGCAACCCTCACGTACACACACACACTCACCTGTGTTCCCTCCGCGGATACACACACGCACACCCTACTCCCACGCTCCCCGCGAGCTGGTCCCTGACGGTCACTGTTGCCCGCCCCACCCCCAGCATCAACCTGCCGCTGCTGGACCGCACGATCCCTGACTACACCAGCTTTAACACGGTGGACGAGTGGCTGGAGGCCATCAAGATGGGGCAGTACAAGGAGAGCTTCGCCAGTGCCGGCTTCACCTCCTTCGACGTCGTGTCTCAGATGATGATGGAGTAAGTGCCCAGCACCTCTGATTCGTCCGCCATGTGCCCCACCCACTCCCAGGAGAGCTGTGGAAGGGGAGGAACAGACAGCATCCCAGCGGGGGGTGGGAGGGCAAGACACAAGGCAACTTCATAGTCCGTCAGATTCGGATACAGCTCTGCCTACCACCTCTGGCTGTGTGATCCAGGCAAGTAGTAACTTTCCCCTCAGCCTCAGTTTTTTCATCTGTAAACTGGGGTTGGCAGGCAGCTTGAGGACAAAATAAAGGAAGTAGGTACTTAGTGGATCCAAGTTCCTTTCCCACAGTAAAAGAAGAAAGATCGCCCAGGTGCCCCCACTCCAAGTCCAGTGCTCTCCACCTATCAGTCACTCACTCCACCTCTGACCCCCACCCACTGCCGTTCAACTCCCCCTCCCAGGCTCGAATCCCATCCGGCCCCCCTCATGTCCCTAACACACGTGTTTCTCTTCCAAAGGGACATTCTTCGGGTTGGGGTCACCCTGGCGGGTCACCAGAAAAAAATCCTGAACAGTATCCAGGTGATGAGGGCCCAGATGAACCAGATCCAATCTGTGGAGGTTTGACGCTCACCTGCCTCCGCTGGCCTCTTCCTCCGCGCCGCCCCCTCCGCCCCACACCGGCCGCCTGGTGCTCCGTCCTCTGCAGGGTCGGCCGCCTGCCAGGAGGCCGCGGGCAGCAGGAAGAGCCAAGCAGCGCTCCAGCCACAAGACGTCATCAAGAACACGAGCGGCTCAAACGACGGAATCAAAAGGGAATGGGGGAAAAAGAAACAAGATCTGGGAGGGGGCGGGAAATATGAGGAATATTTTTAAAAGAGGATTCTCATAAGGAAAGCGATGATGGTTCCTGGGGGAAAAACAGGGCTTGGGAGATCCATGCGATTTGTCCAATCGGAGACCAAAAGCAGTTTCTCTTCAACTCCCTCTGGAGAGGTGACCTGCCAGAGCCGAGAAACACTTTCAGGAAAACAAATGTGAAGGGGCGAGACGGACGGGGCTGCCCTTCTCTCCTGTCCTTGGCCCGCTCTTGGGGGCCTCACTCAACCGCCAAGCGCCAGGCAGAGGGGGCAGGCGGACAGCTGGTCGCCCCAGGGCCACTCTGGGAGAACCCATTCCAGCAGCCGCTGGGCAAACAGAAGAAGTTTTCTGTCTCTGGAGAGTATTTTAGAAACTCCAATGAGAGAGACTGTTTCTGCTGTTGGGTCATGGGGCTGAAAAGGGGCCCTTGTCCTCCTGGGCCAGGGAGAGCAGGGGCCACTAGACAGGTGGCCTTCCTGGGGACGGCCACCCCAGGCCTGCAGCTCCACGCCGGGGTGCCTGCTCCCATGGTCCCCACTACGAGGACGGATGCTGCAGTCACTGTCATCAGCGTCGACTGCCACTGAGAAGGGTTGATCTTGCAACTGGGTTTGTTTACAGCGATTCGTGGACTCTGGGGTATTTTGGTCAGGGGTGGTTTTGGTTTGGGGGGGTTTGTTCGTTGGGTTCGTGTTTTTTTGTTTTTTTTTTTTTAATGACAATGAAGTGACACTTTGACATTTCCTACCTTTTGAGGACTTGATCCTTCTCCAGGAAGAAGGTGCTTTCTGCTTACTGACATAGGCAATACACCAAGGGCGAGATTTTATATGCACATTTCTGGATTTTTTATATGGTTTTCATTGACACCCTTCCCTCCTCCCACCTGCTACCAGGCCTCACCAAAGCCAACTGCCATGGGGCCATCTGGGCCATTCAGAGACTTGAGTGAGACTTGGAAGTGGGGGGAGGTGCCAGGATGGAGGAGCATCCTACACAGGACTGCTTTTGCAGGTGGCAGATTGAGGCAGAAGCGGGTTCCGAGGCTGGAAGGCCTTGCCCACTTCCTGCTCTCTCTCTGCCCCACGCTATCCAGTACTTCCCAGGGACCCAGGTCCCTTCAAGGTCCCTGAGTGTCCACAGATGGCCAGACCCAGCTTTGCCTCTGGGAGCCTGAATGGGCTGCACGGGAGGCCAGGACCCGGATCATTCACTGTGACACCCCAGCCTTCCAGAAGTGCCCTCCGAGACACGGGCAGCATGCTCCTCCTTCCAGGAGAGAAAGCATGTGACTCCTCTCCCGCCTCCTCCCCACACCAGGCCTGAAGGTCTTGGCCACAGGGAGATCATCAGCCGGGGCCTGGCCTCAGATCCTCTCTGTGAGCAAGCAAAGGCCCCTGAGTGGAACAATCAGTTAGTGAACCGAACAGAAATAAACACTTTAGTTATAAAATGACCCCTGTTTTCTGTAAGTTCCAAGGGGAGACCCTGGCACTCTTGAAATGTGCCAAGTAACTCAGACAGCCCCTCCAGGGGACCTTGCCACCCGCAGGATTCAGGCAGGCCCGGGGCTGGGAAAGCATGGGTGACGAACAAGCCCCATGTGACCTTTCTGGCTCTGGAGCATCGACAACACAGGCAGCAAAAGGAGCGCATTGGAGGTGGGTCAGAACTCAGCTTCTGGTGCCCTGAGAATCACGCTGACCATGGGGGCTTTAGCTGGGTGCTTCAGTAGCAGGGAGCAGAGTGGGAGCACTTAGCACACCTGGGCCAGAGGCAGGGGCCCTGGGTGTCTGGGGAGCTGTGATCAGGGTGGACTGTGACGGTGGGGGTGTGAGGACACCCAGTCAGAGCCACAGGTTCAGTCACTTCATTTCCTCTGTCTCTGGGCTCCTACTCATCCTGAGATGAGAAGTCTGAGCGACAGGAGGAGGCAGGTGCACATGCTCTGAATATGGGGCCTGGCTGGGGAGGAGCAAATAGAAACACCCCGTCCCAGCACCTTGCCCTTTGTCCGCAGAACTTCTGTGAGGAAACTGCAAGGTGGGAATGATTGAGGCCACAGGCCACCAGCTAAAGCCCCCGTGGTCAGCATGTCCAGCACAGACCAGCCTGTCATCTGTCGCTCACCTGTTCTCAGAGCCTGTGCTGCAAGGGGAAGGAAGGGATTAGAGAAGAGGCTGGGCCCCTGGGGGGACAGCAGGGCGAGCCACAGGAAAGTGCTGGCAGGTTTCCCACAAACTGGTCGGCAGTGGCCCACCGGCCATCGCTTTGTGTCCCAAAGATGCCCAGTGTGGGTGGCAGCTGTTCCACACACAAGGTCACCTTCTGGCAGGAGCAGCCCTGATGCTCTTCAGATTAACTCTGTCTCCCAAGCCCGCCCCCCCGCTGCTCCAAGGCCCCACAAGGGGCTGGCAGTCCGTGCTTCCGTCAGATGGCTTCCTGTCCTAAGCCACTAGGCCAGTGTCTGGTAGCCAGCATGTGTGCCCATCCACCCTCTGGGACCTGAGGTCCTCAGTGGGCCTGGACCCCACATACCTGCATCCTGGAGTACAGGTGCTACTTAGGCCCTCTGTCTTCTCTTCAGGTTACCAGACATCACTGTGACCATCCAGGGTACAGGGGCCTCTCACTCTCCCGTGCAGGGGCAGTCCCCCCACCACCTCTCACTGGCTGCTTGGCGGGGAGCGGTAGTTCATGCTGCCAAGCGCCTTCCACTTACGCTACCCGCTGCCTGGTTACTAATCCTTTCCTGGCTCAACCTCCCCAAGTGCCACCCCCACCTGCCCAGCAGTGTGAGAGGAGCTTCCGGCTGCTCAGCACACAGTTGGTTCTTGAGGAAAGCAAGCTGCCTTGGAACCTGGGCCAGGGCACCGTGGAAATGGGGCCAGCTGCTCTGGGAGGATGTGAGTGGCAGAGCCGTGCCACCCGCCCCTGCCGCTCCTGACCCAGGAGCCTCCCAAACAGATTGTTACTGGCGATCAGCAGCAGCCTCTTCCTGAAGGTGATACTCTAAATACATGCCCCTAGGAAGACACGGGCTGGTTGATCCGAGTGGACGATGGCCTTAGTGCTGGGCCCGGGGCCTCAGGAAAGAGGACAAGGACTGTGGGGGCCCCTACGAGGCTCAGAGAAAGGACTGTTTACTAACCGGTGGCATCTCTTGCTCCAACAGCCCCAGCTGCACTGTCCCCATCATTTCTAGCCGGTCCCCACCCTATCACAGTCTGGGGGTGCTTCGCTGCTCCTTTGTGAGCAGTCACCAGCCTCACACCCCTCACAGATCAGGGGCTTGTGGCCAGAAAGCTGGGCCCTTCCAACTCAGCCCAGCTCATCCTCATGCCTGGCTGAGGCACAGGAAGAACTCAGGCCCCAGACCAACCCCCACCACAGTGCCAGGTCCTTGACCATTCCTGGTTCCCTCCAGGGGCTCCTCCTAGCTCTGAGGGGCAGCGGGGCTTCCAAGATGGTACCCAAGGCTGGAAGATTCTCGCCAGGGAAAAATCAGGTCAATGCCCTCAAAGCACAGCATGCCTCATTGTGCATCCCAGCCTCAGGGTGGCAGACTGCCCCATCCCTAACTGGGACATGGATCTTGGGGGACACTGCCCCTCACTGGGCCTCAGTTTCCCACCTATAAAATGAGAGCACTGGAGTGGGGTGAGCCAGGCCTGCACGGCTCCCCCTATACATAGGAGAGAAACTGAGGCCCAGAGGAGTGAAGTACCTTGCTCAGGATTACCCCTCCAAGGTGGGGCAGAGCAGGGCCATACACTCTGATTTATTTACTTCCAGTGCCCACTTTACCATATCCAGTTAGATGGCAGGAAGTACTTTGTGTCTGGCACTGTGTGATAAAAGAAGAGAAAGCTCAGGTGGGCTGGGGCCATTAGGGAGGGCTTTCTTGAGGAGGCTGACTTGAAAAGAGAGCTCAGAGAGTCACTCCAAGATGCATCGGGCAGAATGGTCTAACTCGGTGGCAACTTGCATCAGGATGGGCCGAAGTGGCAGACTGATCGGAGGGGAGGTCGAGGCAGTTTGGGCATTCTGTACAGCACAGCCACAGAGGCTCGTGAGCAGAATGGGCAGGGTAACATCAGGTTCCAGGGAGGGGAATCAGATGGGCAGGATGCTTCCCGGAGACTCCTCCCCCAGGAGGAACAGCCCCCAGCACAGCCCTCACTGATGCTTGGAGAATCCAGGCCCTGCTGTTCCAGTTCCATCCTCACTGATGCATATAATCCAACGAGTCACTTCAGCTGTAGGAACAGCAGGGTGGGGTTTTGTGCTACCTGATTCTTAACTCAGCCATGCCCACCGTTCCCTCCGGGCCTCTCTGAGGGATGGCAGGGAATGAGAGGGGGGAGAGCTGCCAGGCACTGAGGGAGCCAGGCCTGGGAGTTGTACTGTGGGCGCAAAACACTGCTCAGGAAGCCTATCTCTGCCCCATCACCCTGGCCTGGAACAGATCACCCAGACTTGTGGGAAGGGGCCCTGTCGTTTTCAATAGTGTGTTATCCTGGGGGTGCCCAAAGGAAAGTTTAGGGAGCCCAGTGTGCTGTGTGATGCTACATGCCCAGGTACCAGCCTCGACGCAGACTCCCATGGATGGACTCCTGCTATAAAATTTAGAGTGGAGAATGGCCTCGACGCTGGTTAATTTCCCTTTCAGGGAAACCAAGGTTGGAATGTCAGTTGCGGGAAAGGATTTGGCCTTTGTCTTTTTCAATTTCTTGTTTTTGTAATGTCGGTGATGGGACCCAGGGACTTGTGCATGTTAGTCTACCACCCTACCACTGACCTGCACACCCAGCCCAGGCTTTGTCTTCTACACAGGAAGAGAGTGAGCTCAGGGCAGGAGGGCAGGACTGTCAGAGGCTAGTCTCAGGAGGCCGAAGCCACAGGGACTGTAATCTTTACTGAACCCTTGCATATGCCAGGGGCCAAGCGTCGTCCTCCCCCACTTTACCAGTCAGGAAACAGATTCCCAGAGAATGTCAGCCAGGCAGCTACCTGAGGTCCTTCTTTCCCACCACCCAGGCGCTCTCGGAATGTTTGCCATCGCCCACCTGGGTCAGAACCTCCCAGATTCTCAGGCTCTGTCTGGGCCCCGCACATCAGAATCCCCAAAAGTCAGGCCTAGGAGCTTCCGTTTTTGACACCAACATGGCTCCAGACGCTGAACTCTTCACTTCTCTCATCACAAACGGGACCCCGGTGTCTGCAAAGGGAAGGTCTGGCATAGACACGGATTAGAAAAAAGCTGAGCGCCATCGGATAAAATGCCCAGACTCAGACATAGATTAGGACCCTGGATGTGGAGGGGCAGAGCTGACCCTCAGGAATGTGCTCAGCTTGAGCTAAGATTACAGGAAAATTAGAAAGACCACCCCAGACCTGCAGTCTGCCTGAGTTTAGCTTCGCAGCACGAAGGCTGCGTTAGGAAAGCTGAGATAGCAAGGAGCAGCAGGAATTCAGTACTTCTCAGGGGTCCAGCAGCCCACCCGGGGCCACCCTGTGGAGACCCCACAGACCCCAACATTGCAGTTCAGGCCTGTCACTCCACACCTGGTGAGGTGGGCTGAGCAAAGCCAGGGAGGGAATTTCTGCTGGATGTGACACTTCAGAGCCCCAGCCCCAGCCCCTCCACCCAGCCTGATGTGGCTCTCCTGGCGGGGGTGGGGTGGGGGTAGCAGAGCATCTAACGGCCCCTGTTGGACAGAGGGCTCCGAGCGCTGGCGGGGAGCTGTGGTGGGAGCAGGAAATCAGAAAGCATCTTAGAGGAGGTCACAGCCAGGGCCACATAGACTCTGCGGACCTGCTGAGTCTGCAAGAGTCAGGAATTCTAGCATTCCGTGGACAAAAGAGTCTGAGATGCTAAGACTGCGAAAGTCTAATTCCAATGGAGGGATTCTGTGCTTTTAAAATTCCATCACTAGATGATTCTATGCTGTTCTTCTTGAAATTTCAAGTCCCATCGTTCATCGCTGGTCCCCAAACCCAAGGGCCCTAGCAGTTTAAAAAAAAAGCACAAAGACCAAGAGAGGAGAAAGCTGAAAATGAATTCTAATAACAATCCTACAGGATACTCCTCCTGGTCAAGGGACCAAATCGCCCTCACCAGGTCCTCAGGGGGCAGTGGGACTGGCTAAGGACAGCCCCACACAGGCCCAGTGCCCACTGGCTGGTGGACTCCAACAGTTCAGGCGGGGCCCTGGCTCTGTTTGGGGAGGGAGTCATCTGGAGGGAGAGCTCCCACTCCAAAGAAGCTGGGAGGCCCTGAATTTGCCTTGGGACCCCCCTCTCCCCACCGTACTGGGGAATATGCCTCAAGCAGACCACTTTCCAGCTCAGAGCCAAAGTCTGAACACTGGGCAACAGGAGGGCCTAGCTGCAAATCCCCAAGCCGAGTTCCTTCCCTCTGATTCCAGGGACATGGCTCCCACGGCCAGTAGGCCCTTGCCCATCCCACGGATCCCCTTCACCCTTCCAGTTCTAGCACTGCCCACCAGAGCTGGAGGGCAGCCTAAGAAGGAGCCCGCAGGTGGCCTGGAGCTCAGTGACTGACCAGGGTTGCTGTCCCTCTGCGGGCAGGGACTCTATAGGCAGGACACCGACTCCAGCCTCTGCAGCTGAGCCAGGGTAGGCCTGGCAGGTCCCCTCACTCACAACCAGCCTCTTTGGACTCCAGAGAAGAGCAAGGAGTGGCTGGTTATAATTGTAGCTGCTATTTCTTGATTGCCAACAATCTACCAGGTGCCGTGCTTAATTTTCTATATGCAGTGTCTTGCTGAATCCTCACAGAACCCCATGAGGCAGGAACAGTTCCCACTCCCATTCCACAGGCTAGGAAGCTCAGAAGCATGACCGCTGGCCGCCCCGTCACATGGCCAGGAGGTGGTCTCTGAGCCCAGCGCCCACCCTCTCAATCGCTACACTGTGCTGCTACCACTAGCCCCTCAGCCCTCGCCACAGTCACACCCTCTGCCAGTCCAGGCCCAGATTCTGAGCTACACAGGCCAGAGCTCGCAACCAGCAGGCCGGGGCTGTCTGGCGGGATTTCACAGAACTATCTCTTCTGATCATAAACATGGGTTTCCTGACAATGTTGGGGGCCAGGGAGTGATCCGGCTGGGGTTCCAAACGTTGTGGGTTACACCTGGCTCTTCCAGACCTCCACTGCTATAACCAAGGGAATCTCACCAGCTGTGTCCAACAGCAACCCTGACCCTGTTACTCCGATGCCTTTGTAGGAGTATTTTTAGGAGTACCTTTTTTTCCAAAATAAATGTGAATTGTAAAAATTATTACTTGGACTCAGTCTTGTCTTTTCTCTGAGGTTCCTTCCAAGGAACAAATGGAAAATCCCAGAAGTTCTGAACAGGGTTCTGATGCGTGATTAGGAGTTTGCCAGTGCAAAGGACAGAGCCAGGGTAAGGGCTGGACTAGGACCAGGGCTGAGCTGTGGTGGGGATCCAGCCTGGGCTGGGGTAGGGTGTTGACCAGAACACTGATTCCTATTCTAAGAACACTTGTCCATGTTTAAAAGTTTAAGCTCTGCTGCCAGGAATTCTAGGGTTTGTATCCCAGTTTTGTTATTTGTTAGTTGTGTGTACCGGGAGAGATCATGTGAGTATGCTAAGTATAATTTTCACATCCATAAAATGGGAGCAATAATATTTAACGCCTACCAAGTAGATGAGGAAGACACACAGCGAGGCTTGGGAAGGACTTAGCTCATTGCTTGCTTTGTTTTGTTTTGTTTTTGCTTTTCTACTGCTTTTTATTCATACCATTGATTTTTTTTTTTTTTTTTTTTTTTTTTTTTTGTGGTGCCGGGGATCGAACTCAGGCCCTTGTGCTTGCAAGGCAAGCACTCTAATCACTGAGCTAAATCCCCAGCCCCATACCATTGATTTTTATGCTTACTTTTTGTGTGTGTGTGCTGGAGATCAAACTCAGGGCCTTCCACTTGCTAGGCAAGTGCTCTGCCACTCTTAGCTCTTAGTGTTTTACCAGGCAGGAAGCTTGTGTCTGGCTTGTGGTTGGGAACTCTGCTGGGACAACATCTGACCCATGCTAGACACTCAACCAATGTTTGTCAGCTATCACTAGATGTTTGACTAAAAGCAAAGACACTTGGGAAAGGGTCAGTGTTCAAACAGATCTGGCCGGCCCTGGGATAAGGCAAGGTAGTCAGGTTTCTTTACCTCAGGATACTGCAGAGTCTTAAATACATCAAAAGTGTAAAGCAAATCCCCTAAAAATGTGTTCTTATAGCGGGGCGTGGTGATACTATCATGATGCCAAGAAGGTAGCAGTTTCTAGAGTTTCTCTCCTATCTCAGCACAGACCAGTAACAAATAGTTCTAGCCAGAATCATTGGGACATGCTTGTACTCCCAGTTACTCAGGAGACTGAGGCAGGAGGATTGCAAGTTTGAGGCCAGCCTGGGCAACTCAGCAAGACCCTGTCTGTTATGGGTTAGATCGAGAATGTCCCCCAAAACTCTCAGTGTGCTTAGACAAGGAGCTTTTAGAAGGTGGTTGGATCACGGGGGTGCTATGCTCATCAGTCAACTAATCCATTGGTGAATTCATAGCTAAATACGCTGTTAGGAGGTAGGAGCTGTTTGGAGGGTGTGGTGGACTTATTGTGGCCAATTTGAGCAGGAGCGCCCAGCTGGACTGAGTCAGTGCGGTTCCAGGCATAGAGGATCCACCTGAGGACTGTTGCCAACGCAGCATAAAGGAGAACGGGAGCAGAAGATAGCGGCCGGCTGTTTCCCAGGAGAAGCTCTGCTGCGGCTAGTTCTCCAGAAGAGAACTCGGCTGTTCTTGTCGCAGAAGGAGCTCAGGGCCTTATTGTCATCGGGAATGGCTGCTGTTTGCTTTGGGGGAGCTCTGGTCTTCATCTCTGCTGTGAGTGTCATACCCTGGCTTCGGTATAGATTTCTTCAGCCTTTTAGTGCAGGCACGGACTTACACGAGACAGTGCTGTGGGCTCCCAGCCCCTGATTGGATCTTTCAGGTCTCCAGTGTACAGATAGATGTTCTGCACTCTTCTGCATTTGGCTTGTGTGCGTGAATGTTGTAATGTGTAAATGTCCTGTATTAAATCTTCTCTCTTCCAAACCATTGACTCTAGAAAGGTAACTAATACAGGGGATGTATCTCCCTCCCTGACTCCTCCCTTCTCTTTGCCTCCTGGATGCCATGAAGTGAGCAGCTTCCCTCTGCCACACCCTTCCTCCACGATGTTTTTGCCTTGGAGCCAGCCAACCATGGACTGAATCCCCTGAACCATGGGAGAAATTAAACCTCTCCCCTTTTAAATCATGGGCGTCAGATATCATGTCCAGCAACAAGAAAACTGACAAACTGTCTCAAAAAAAAAAAAAAGCTAGGCTTGTAGCTCAGAGGTAGAATGCCCCACTACACACATATAAAAATACAAGTTCTAGGAGAGGCACAGTCCTATCTATAGTTTGAGTAACACTGCCCCAAAGTGCCCCAGAAACTGTCATTTTGCCCATTTTACAGATCAGAAAACCAAGAGACAGCATCCTGAAGAATCTCACCCACAGGGACACAGATATCAAGGTCAGGAGCCAGGATCAGAGTGCAGGCAGACTGTCCTAAAACAGGCTCAGATCCTTCCCCTTAGACAGAGTTCTTCTCACATACACAGAGGAAGACACGCATGTACACACACACACCTGAAAATACACTGCAGACACAAGCATGCACAAACTGCGTGCACTCTAGAAGCACACATGCACGCTTGTGGAAATGCAGGTAAGTGCACACAGGTGCGTGTGGTTTGATAATCAGTAGGTCTCCAGTGCTGTTGGCCCTGCACGTACACAGAGTAAGCACTCAGAAATCTTCCTGGAGGAATCAATATCCTTGAGCCCACCCACATTGCTACCCCTAAAGGCACACCAAAGTGGGCAGCTAGACCCTTAAACATGGAGGGACTAAAGGACGGCTTAGGAGAATCATCTCTGGGTTCAGATGGATGGAAGCTCAAAGCCTGTTTCCACCACTGATGCTGTTTGAACACAGGGAAGTTGTGACACCCTCTGAGCGTCAATATCATCATCTAGAATGCAGTGATTAATTCATTATTTGCTGAGCAAATATTTATTGACTGCCCACAGGCGAGGGTCAGTTCACCAGCAGCTGTGAATAGAGAAGTGAACGAAACAGATCGGGTCATTTTCCCACGGGGAGAGACAAACTCTTGGAAATTTAGCAAAGGCCTGGGGATGTAGCTCAGTGGTCAGATGCTTGCTTAGCACACACAAAGCCCTGGATTCAATCCTCCACACCACAAAAAAAAAAAAAAATTGAACACAGTATGTTAGGTCCATCTTTGTCCATTTTCTGCTGCTATAACAGAATACTTGAGACTGGGTAATTTGCAATAAACAAATTTATTTCATTCATGATTCCAGAGGCTGGGAAGTCCAAAAGCGTGGCATTGGTACCTGGTGGGGTCTTCGTGCTGCATCCTCCCAGGTAGGAAATGGAAGGGCAAGAGAGGATGGTAGAAAGAGAGTAAGAGGGGGCTGAACTCACTTGTAAGAACCCACCCTCACAATAACTCACCCCTTCCAATAATAACGGCGTTAATCTATTCCTGAAGACAAAGCCCTCCAGACCTACTCACCATCTCCCAACACTATTGTACTAGGGATGCAGTCTCCAACAAATGACCTTTGGGGGACACATCCAAACCATGGAAATGGGGTGAAAGAACGAAGCAATTAGTTGGAAAAGGCTTTGGAGAGTCCTTGAAGGGGGGTTGCAATTTTATTTACCAAGAACATATATTGGTACATTGTATACATAGTGATCACATTCATGGTAGTTAATTTGTACCTGTACATGATACATCTTGGTAGGGATTGCAATTTTAAAACAGAGTAGTTGAACATGGAAGGGCACGTGGTGTAGGGTCTCACTGTGTGAAGGTGAAGAACCGCCAGGTTGGCCAGTGGTGACGAAATTTGTTAAGTTTACTCCCAGGCGCAGAGACCAAGCGCTGCAAATGCTCTTCTTCCTGATCTAGGTGGTGGTTACACCGTCAGGTGTAAATATTATTGCACCTTCCACACTTTGTGAGCGTATGATCTGGTGAGTTACATAAACATCACAGTCAGGGAAGGTTTCACTGGGAAAACATTTGCATAAAAAAAGAGGTGAAGGAGTGAGGGAGTGAGGGTGCCGCTCCGCAGGGAAGAGCTCCCACGGCAGAGGGGACAGCGAGAGCAAAGGCCCTGAGGCTGGAGGAGCCTGGCATGTTTAAGAAGCAGCAAGCAGGCCAGGGTGGCTACAGCAGAAGTAACCAGGGGACATCGGGAAGGGCTGGGTTCTCAGAGGGTCTTGGCAAGAACACAAACTTTTCCCACATGAGATGGAAGTTCCTGGAGTGCTGAGAATACACGTCATGATTTTTCAAAGGATCCCTCTGCCCTGTCAGATGTCATGAGGCTGGATCAGTCAGGGTTCTCCAGAGATGCAGAGCCAGTAGGAAAGGTACTAAGAGATGTATTTCAAGGAATGGATTTATGCAACTTTACTGGCAAATCCAGTCTGTGGGACCAATTTGTAGGCTGGAAACTGTTGGACGAAGCAGGTACTGCAGTTCCCAGGTGAAATATTTTTTTCTCTTATTGAAAGTTTAATTCTGCTTTACAGGCCTTTCACTGATTAAGTGAGACCCACCCAGTTCACAGAGGATAATCTCCCTAAATCAACTGATTGCAGATGCTAATCCCATCCACAAAATACCCGGATTAAAGTTTGAATAGCTGGACACTACAGCCTGCCAGGCTGAGGAGTAAGACAAACCATTCTAGAGCAGGAGGTGGAAGTGAGGAGACTGGCAGCCGGTGTCACCAACCCAGAGCGAGATGGCTGGGGTTAGGGTTACAGTTAGGGCTTAGAGTTTAGGGTTTAGGGTTGGAATTAGATGGTGGGTGGCAGGAGTAGGGGTGCTAAGAAGTGACTGGGTTCCAGATAAAGTGGGAAGTAAAGTTGTGAATGAGTTGAATGTGGCTAAGAGAAAACATGAGCACAAAGGCCTCCAAAGTGTTTGGCCTGAGCACTGGGAACACCAGAGCAGCCACTAACTGAAATGCGGCAGGCTGCAGGTGAAGGGGGAGTTTAGGGGAGAGGGAGAACACCGCTTTGGACATGTCCCAGATACCGCTTAGACATCAAGTAGTAAGCTGGGTATGTGAGTGTGGAGTCAGGAGCCACCAGGGTAGAGAGATCCATGTGGGGCGCAGGGTCTGGTCAGCTGACTCGGTAAAATCAGAGGGGGACAAAGCCAATGCGACTAAATGCAAGAGTGATCATAGCACTGGACCTGGGGACCAAGCTGGGTGTGGGGTGCAATGCAGTGTGACAGAGGAGGCCACCGCAAAGTTGGTATGACTGGTACACTATCTGGGGGAGAGGGCGGAACTGTTGGAATGAACGTCGTACAAGTGACTGAGGAATATAGGAAGCAGTGGTTGGAAATTGGGATCCTTAAAATTAAGACGATTAAAGAACTTGACCTCAAGGTCAAGGGAATGACCTTGAGAGGCAGGGTGGATAGCAATGGAGGAGCTCAAGACCCAAGATGTAGGGTGTTGCCAGCATCATCCCACATTGTTATTGAAAGCATCCGGAATTGGGCCTGGAGCCAAGATGGAGGTTGGGAGATGTGACAGCAGCCAGGAGCTGAACTCCTGAAGATGAGGGGCAGGGTGCCCTGGTTGGGCTGGTTCTGTAGTGTGAGGACCCAAGCAGGGTGGCAGGAGGGTCACCGTAGGCCTGAGACTCAGGCAGGGAGAGCATTAGACTCTGTCTTGCAAGGCCTTCATGAGGGCACCAGAGTGCCCAGTCTGGCATACAGCTGGGCTCCACAGTGGTGCCCCTTATGCCCTAGGAGCCCCTTGTCCACTAGGAGCCAGAGTCAGAGACTGAAGGCTGAGCTAGACCTTCCTTCCACGGAGTCACTCTGCCCCCTGGAGGCTGCGATTGGCAACAGGCCACAGCTGAGCTGCAGAGCGGGCAGATGCCCCGGATCCCTGGAGTCTCTCTGGGTCTGGGTGAATATTTCCCTCCCTGCTCCTGTTGGACAGATCCGGGTGAAAGTGTGGGGAGCTGGGATACAGACGGCCCCAGACTTGAAATGGTTTGGCTTGTGCATTTTCACTTTTACAATGGTGCAGAAGCAATATGCATCCAGTAGAAACTATATTTTGAATTTTGAGTTTTGATCTGTTCCCACGCTAGTGATGTGGGAGAATACAACATTCTCTGGCAGTAATGGGCGGCTTCCTTTAGGTCACATGATCACGTGGGGCAATAACTGATACTACTGTATGCTGTGTCGTCAAACTAGGAGCATTTAACACACCAAACCTAACAAACATAACACAAGGTGTGATCAAAATATACGGCAAATGCTTAATTTTTAAAAATTATACATTAAAAGACACGTTATCATTAACCCCCCTCAAAATCCTCCACCTCACTTCGAACACACTTATCTCGTCATTCTTGCCACTTTCTGAAGCAGTTCTGGAAGTTCTCTTTCGCGAGTATCTTTATTGTATTTTTTATTTTATTTTCTGGGTGCAGAGTATTGAACTCAGGGCCTTGCGCTTGCTGGGCAAGCACTTTTACCATTGAGCTAAATCCCCAACCCCTCATGAGTATCTTTAGTTGTGCTGTTGTTGCTGCCTCAATTCAAAACATTTACTGCTCGTGGTCATTTTGGTTTGGGGGAAGAGACGGAAGTCACATGGTGCCAAATCCAATCAATAAGTGGATGAGGAGATATCATGTTGGTTTTGTGAGCCTGCCTTTCCGTTGGATGGCACTCAGCAACACCATTCACTGTATTTTTTATCACACATAGTAAAAATACTTTTACTGTAATAAATTGTTTTGAATGAACATTCACCATATATTTTTATCACACCTTGTATTATGTTCAGTAGGTTAGGTGTATTGAATGCATTTTGAGCTTAGGAAATTTTCAACCTATGATGGGTTTATCAAAAATGTAAATCCCTGGTAAGTTGTGGTGCAGCTATCCTGGACACCATCTTCAAGTCCCCACTCTGACTTTTTTTTTTTCTTTTTTGAGACAGGATCTTGCTAAGTTGCCCAGGCTGGGCTCAAAATTTCAATCCTCCTGCCTCAGCCTCCTAGAGTGCTGGGATTATAGGGCTGCACCATTGCTCCTGGCCCCATTCTGACTTCTTAATAATATGATGTCTCAGTTTCAGACTGCTGGCCTCAGCATCCCTCTACAGGAAGCAGTCAGTCTGGCTGAGATGGAAATGTGTCTTGTGGTCGTAGTTTCCTATCTTGCATGTTATTCATCTCTAGACTGCCAGTTTATGGGAGGTGGCTTGAGGAGAAGACAGCAGGTGGAAACTGCCATTTCTTGACACCTCTACCACATACATTTTATCGCTGAATGTTCACACCTTTCCAAGGTTATGCCCAAGGGTGGACTCTGAAGTGTTGCAAACCAACTCTTCAAGTAGAGTTCATAAACATGAACACCGATGTTTCCATTGAAGTCAAGGCGTAAAATAAAAATGAAGATTATAGTAGAATTTACTAATTCCTCAATGGCATGGGTGCCTCCTGTCCTGATTCGGGGAATAATTTTCAAATATTAGAAGACTATTTCCTCAATTTTTGTGACATTCATGATATAATGGCTACACACACGATGTACTTTTATTTTTATCTGCATTAACATTTAATCCATCACTTCTTTGTATCTAAATAATCGACAAAAGCATTAATCAAGGCTTGATGTGTGGGAACTGCCGTTTTCTGTGTGTAAACACTCTTGCTGAGGCCAATTCCAACTACCAGTGTGAGTCACGAATCACTGAGCATGGAGGTGGGAAGAGATGCTCAGTAAAAATCCTCAACAAATTTAAAAAGAATTGAAATCATTCAAAGTGCTGGGCAAAGTAGTGAACACTTGTAATCCCAGAACTCAGGAGGCTGAGGCAGGAGGATCGCTGCAAGTTCGAGGTCAGCCTAAACTACAAAGCGAGACCCTGTCCCAAAAAACAATACATAACAAAACAAAACAAAAAGAAGAAGAAAAATGAAAAAGAAATTGACCATAGTGAAATCAACAGCATAAAGATAACAGGACAATCTCTGAACATTTGGAAACTAAGCAACACAATTCTAAGAAATCCATGTGGTTAAATAGGGAGTTTGGAAAGAAATTAGATAATATGTTGACTATCATGAAAATTAAAATACAACACATTAAAATTTATAGGACACCACTAAAGCAGTGCTGAAAGGAATATTGACAACACAAAAGGCTTACATCAGAAAACAAGAAAAATCTCAGTCTTAAATTCTCACATCAAGAATCCAGGAAAAATCTAAAAAAAAAAAATCAAAGACACTGAAAACAAACAAAAAAAAGCAGTAAAGAAAACCAAAGTAAAATCTGGTTCGATGGCAAAAAAAAAATCAATGAAATTGATAAACTTCTAGCAAGATTAACAAAGAGAAAGAGAGAAGGTATACAAAATGAGAAACAAGACAGTGTCACACCAGAATGTGTACATGTCAAAAGGACAATAAAGGGACACCATGAACAATGCTAAGCATAAAGTTCGCAATTTTCGTGACACAAACCAGTTCCCTGAAAAGCAAAAACTACAAGAACTCGCTCATGAAATAGGGGATTTGAACAGAAGTTTTTTGGGTGTTTTTGTTTGTTTGTTTGTTTGTTTGTTTTGTTTTTTGAGACAGGGTCTCACCATGTAGTCCAGATTTGCCTTGAACTCACTATGTAGCCCAGGCTGGCCTCGAACTCACAGCAATCCTCCTGCCTCAGCCTCCTGAGTGCTGGGAATACAGGCGTGTACCACCACCCACGGCATGGAATAGGTGATCTGAATGTCCCTATAATCATTGGAGAAATTGAATTAGTATTATTTAATCCCTCCCAAAAAAATCTCCAGGCCCAGTACCAAATGCTTAAAGAAGAATTAATATAAATTCTATGCACTCTCCTCCAGGAAATAGAAGAGGTAAGAACACTTCCCAGTTCTTTTTATGAAGATAATATTCCCAATACAAAAGCCAACAATAACACATACATACACACACAAAACAAAACAACAGATCAATATCCCTCATGAATATAGCTCTGTGGTAGACTTATTATTGTGATCAACTTGCGCCGGAATGCCCAGCTGAACTGAGTTGATGTGGTTCTCAGCATACAAGATCCACCTGAAGGTTTCTGCCAACACAACATAATGGAGAACGGGAGCAGAAGATAGAGGCGGGCTGTTTCCCAGGAGAAGCTCTGTGGCGGCTGGTTCTCCAGGAGGGAACTTAGATGTTCTCGTCGAAGAAGGAGCTCGGGGCCCTGCTGTCATTGAGGATGGCTGCTGTTCACTTCAGGGGAGCTCTGGTCTTCGTCTCTGCTGTGAGTGTCACACCCTAGTTCCAGTATAGATTTCTTCAGCCTTTTAGTGCAGGCACGGACTTACACGAGACAGTGCTGTGGGCTCCCAGCCCCTGATTGGGTCTTTCAGGTCTCCAGTGCCTAGACAGACATTCTGCACTCTTCCTGCATTTGGCTTGTGTGTAAATGCTGTAACTTGCAAATGTCCTGTATTAAATCTGCTCTCTTGCAAACTATTGACTTTAGAAAAGTAACTAATACAAGATCAAAAAAAAAATCCTGAACAAAATATTAGCAAATAGAGTTCGACAATATATAAAAAAATTATGTACCATGATCAAGCGGGATTAATTCCAGGGATTCAGGGCCTCATGCATGTTGGGCCAGCACTCTACCATTGATCCACACCCCCAGCCCTGATTCAATATTTTTTAAAAATCAATCAATGTAATCTACCAGGTTAATAAGCTCCGGGAGAAAAAGTACATGATTGTATCAATTTATGTGCATCAGAATATTTTACAAGATTCAAAATCCAATTTTAATTTTAGAAAACACTCTCAGAAAACTGAGAATAAGAGAATTACTTCACCTGGATAAAGAGATCTACAGAAAAGCTACAGCTGGCTTGACAATAATAAAAGACCAAATGCTTTCTTCCTAACTTTGGCAACAAGGTGAAGATCACCCTCTCACCCTTCTTATCCAACATACTCATGCAAATTCTAGCCAGTGAGATAGAGCAAGAAAACTAAATTTAAGAGTGTACAGATTGGAAAGAAGAAACAAAATAGTGTCCCTATTTATTAAATGACATGACTGTCTACACAGAAAATCCCAAGAACTCTACCAAAAACAAAAAAGTCTCCTATAATAAATAAGTGAATACAGTAAGGTCAGAGAATACAGGATAAACAATTAGAAATCAATATGTGGATACTCACATTAAAAATACAAAGCCATCTAAACACTTCAAAATAATTAAATGCTTAGGTTTAAGTCTAATGAAACCTACATGGTATTTATCTGCTGAAAAAGTACAAAATGCTGATGTGAAGAAACCAAGATATAAATAAGAAATGTATTTATGGATTGAAATACACAACATGGTATAAAGGCCAATTTCAAATTGATACTGTAAGTCCCTGACTTACAAACATTGGAGCTGCAAACTTTCACAGATACGAATGAACCTCATGTGAGGAGTAGATGGGGCCAAATCTCTGAAGTAGTTCACGTGTCTGCTGGGCATTGTCATAGCTGTGTGAGACTGTGCAGTAATACAGCGCTCGATCAGAGCCCAGGAGGTCCAGAAGCAAGAGGAAAAGGCGTGGCGATGCGGGAGTTTGGTTTTTTTATGCTTTACGTTGTATATTTGTGTCAAAGGTGTGTAAGACTCACTTTGTCAGACTTACGAACAAACCCGATTTACGATCATGTTCCCAGAACAGAATTCATTTGTAAGTCCGGGACTTACTGTCTATAAATTCAATAAAATTCCTATTAAAATCTCAGCAAGATTCTTTAATAGATACAGACAAGATCATTGTGAGGCTGGGGGTACGGCCCTGGGTCCAATCAGAAGTGAAAGGGGGGGATTTACATATAAAGACCTAGAATAGCTAAAACAATTTTGAAAAATAATAAAGTGAGAGAAATTAACCTACCCAACTTTAGGACTTACAGTAATCAAGACTATGTTGTACTGATAGAGAGACAGTCATATAGATCAATGGAAAGGATAGAGAAACCAGAAACAGACCCACGCAAATGTGTCCAGCTGATTCTGACCGTGGTGCAAAAGCACTCAATGGAAGGAAGGTAGCTGTTTCAAGTAACAAAAACAGGAACCACATCCCAAACCTCAAACCTGATATAAATGAACTCAAAGTGGATCACAAGCTTAAAAATAAAATATAAAATGATGAAACTTTTAGAAGACACCAAAGGAGAAAACCTTCCGGATCTAGGTGAAGAGATCTTACTTAGACTTGGCACCAAAAGCCTGATCAATAAGAGTAAAAATTGATACGTTGGTATATTAGGCTTCTGTGGCTACTGTAACAAACTGCCACAGGCTCAGTGTTTTAAAAACAATAGAAATTTACTTTCTCACAGTTCTGGAGGCCAGAATTCTAAAATCAGTATCACTGGGCCAAAATCAAGGTGTGGGGGAGGATCATGCTCCCTCTAGTGGCTACAGGAGAGAATTCATCAATTGCTCTCCCTGACCTTAGTGTATAGTTGCAACACTCCAGTCTCTGCCTCCATGATCACATTGCTTTACCTTCAGTATCAAATCATCCTCTACCTCTTTCTTTTTCTTTTTTTTTTTTTTTCTTGGTGCTGGGGATCAAACTCAGGGCCTTGTGCCTGTGAGGCAAGCACTCTAACCACTGAGCTAAATCCCCAGCACTCCCCTCTTCCTTATAAGGATGCTTGCCATCAAATTTATGGCTCATCCCAGTAATCCAATACAATCCTCTTATCGCATGATCTTTAAATTAATCACAGCTTTGAAGTCTTTTCTTGCCACATAATGTAACATTTGCAGGTTCCAGAGATGAGGATGTATACATCTTTTGGGATCATTGTTCAGCCTGTGACAATTGGACTTGGCTAAAAGTTTAATATGTTGCTCCATAAAAGATCCCAAAAGTATGAAAACACAAGCTACAGACTAAACAATATGTACAGACTATATATTTAACAAAGGACCAGTGTTTAGAATATGTAAATAACATTTAAAACTCAACATGTTATTTTTTAAGACCCCAATTAGAAAATGGGAAAAAGATATAAAGAGATATTTCACTGAAGAGGATACATATTCAAATGGGAGAAAAAACACACAGAAATGTTAAACATCATTAGCTATCAGGAAAACGAAAATTAAAACCACCATTATATATCACTACACATCTGTTAAAATTACTTTGAAAAGTAGCAGCTTGTATACACTTGTAATCCCAGCACTCTGGGAGGCTGAGGCAGGAAGATCATAAATCGGAGCCCAATCCCCTGCAATTTGGAGATTTAATGGTACCGTCTTAAAAAAAAATAGTGACGATATCAAATACTGGCAAAAGATATGGAAAAAACTAGATCACGCATACATTGCAAACTGGAAACTAAAATGGTCCAGCCACTCTGGAGAACACAGGGTGGCCATTTCTTAACAAACTAAGCATGTAACTGCCACATGACCTATTGGTTGCAGTCCTGGGCATTTATCCCAGATAAATAAAAACAAGTTCACACAAGTGCCTGTAAACAAAGCTTCAGAGCAACTTTACTCAAAACAGCCCCAAACTGGAAACAAACCAGATGTCCTTGAATGGTTAAACAAATTGTGCTATATCCGTGGAACCACTACTCTCAACAAAAAGAAACAAACTATTAATTACTGGCAACAACTTGAAATGACTCTCAGAAAAATTACACTAAGGAGGAAGGAATTCCAGAAGTTTGCACACTGTCCAACTCTGTGCATATGATATTCTTGAAATGACAGAATTCTACAAACAGAACAGATTGGCCGTGGCATGGGTGAAGGAAAGGGTGGGGCTGGTAAGTGGATGTAGCAAAAACAAGGGCAAGGAGAGATTCTTGTGCTAGGAAAAATGTTCAGAATCTTGACTATCTTACATCAATATCTTGCTTGCAATAGTTTTGCAAGATTTTCCATTGGAGGAAACTAGGTGAAAAATACACTATTTCTTATTCTTGCATTAGAATCTATAATTGTCTCAAAAAGATTAATTTTTAAAAAGATATACAAAAGCCAGGTGTGGTGATGCATGCCTATCATCCCAGCACTCTGGGAGGCTGAGTCAGGAGGATTATAAATTGGACCCCAGCCTGGACAATTTAGTGATTTAGCAAGACCCTGCCTCAGAACTAAAACATAAGAAAGGACTGGAGATGTATACAGCTCAGTGTGAAGGCCTTGGGTTCAACCCCCCAGTACCACCAAAATAAAAAATAAATAACTAAAAGGTTTTACAATTCAATAAATACAACACAGTTAAAGCCACAGTGAGCTAGATATGATTTCACAACCACCAACATGGTTATAATTCAAAAGACTGACAATGTCAAAAGTGTGGGCAACGGAACCGTCTTACTGCTGTTGGGATGTAAAATGGCACAAGTGATTTGGAAAACTGCGTAGCAGTCACACCTAGAAATTTACCCAGGAGATCTGAAAGCATGCGTTCACAAAAAGACTAGTACAAGAATGCTTTTTCATAATAGCTCCAGTCTGGGCACAGCCCAGACGTCCATCAACAGGTGAAAGGGTACACAAATTGTGGCACAGCTATATAATGGAATAAAGTGGAGCAAACTATTGATATACACACACACACATGAACCTCAAAAACAGCACGCTGAGCCACAGAGGAGAGACACAAAAGATCCCGCTGTATGATTCTATTTACATGAAATTCTAGAACAGGCGAAACTAATTTATAGTGACAGAAAGCAGATCAGTCATTGCCTCGGGCTGGGTGAGGGCAAGGGAACTGACTACAAAGGAATAGTAGGAGGGCTCTGCAGGGAGGGATGGAGACTTCCTGTATTCTGATTGTGGCGATGGGTATAAATATTTGTCAAACTCATCCAACTGGAGCTGGGATGTAGCTCAGCGGGTAGAGGGCTTGCCTAGCGTGCATGTGCAACCAGGTTCCACCTCCAGCGCTGCAAACAAACTATACCTTGACGTGTTGATTTTTAAAAGACAAAATACAGCCAGGTGTGGTGGCACATGCTTGAAATGCCAGCACTCGGGATGCTGAGACTGGAGGATCATGAATTGAGGCCAGCCTGGAACATATACCCAGGCCTTGTCTCCAAAACTCAGGGGAAGGGGGAAAAGGACAATTTTAACCCTCTGTTTTGTCTTAGGTTCTACAGGCACAAAAGTAAAATCTCTAAATGTTTCCTAACGTTTCTAAATGCTCTAAATTTCGGTTCTTAACTCCTTCTCCAGCTCCTCCGACAAAGCTTGCAAACTGGCTGTGGTCCGGGACACGAAGGAGCACCGCCCTGACCTAGTGTGCCAACTACTCGGTTCTCAGCATCTCTGCAGCTCAGGTCGGAAAGCTGTAAGCCAAGGGGACAGGAGGCTCCAAATGTCGCCTGGGGTCACTGGGTCTTGAACACAGGCTTGCGCTCCAGTCGCAGCACCCGGTAAGTGTTGAGGCCCGGCACGTCGAAGCCCGGGGACAGCCCGCGGGGATCCAAGGGGTAGAAGTGGACGAGCTGCCCGTGCTGGGCCTCCAGCGACAGCCACGCGTCCCCGAGCGGCAGCGCGCACGGGAACTCGCGGGCCACGTGCAGCTGGAAGACGCGGCCGCGCACGTGGCGCAGGGCGAGCGTGCGGAAGGCGGGCGGCAGCAGCGCCTCCGCGCGGGGCCCGAACTGGCGCAGGCGCAGCTCGCCCGCCGGCCCGGCGCGCACCTCGTAGAAGGTCCGATTGGCGAAGGTGAAGAAGCCCGCGAAGGGGCGCGCGCTGGGCGGCGGCGCGGGGCTGCGCTCGGCCTCGCGGAGCGCGCGCTCCAGGGCGGGCAGGAGCACGTCGTAGGCCTCCGCCGCCAGGTCGCGCCCGGGCGGCCGCGGCCCGGCCAGGAGCAGCACGAGGCCCAGGCGCAGCGGGGGCACCAGCGAGAAAGTGGCGGCGTAGCCGTCCAGGTCGCCGTCCTTGCGCACCACGCGGTAGCCCCGCTGCGCGTGGAACTCCCACGGCGTGCCCGTCTCGTTGGCGAAGTAGGCGGCCGGGCAGGCCAGCAGGGGCGCCAGCAGCGTCTTGGCCGCGTCGGGCCGCAGGAGCCGCCGGGGGCCGCCGCCCAGGAGCGCCACGGCCAGCTTGGCCAGGTCGGCGGGCGTCGAGTACATCTGCCCCGACGGGCGGTACCAGCCCAGGTCATAGAGCGGCGCCGGCCGCCCGCTGCCGTAGAAGCCCACGGCCAGGCGGGCGCGCACCGAGGGCGTGAGGTCGAAGCCCGTGTCCGCCATCCCCAGCGGCTCCAGCACGTTCTCCGAGACCCAGCGCTGGTAGTCACCCTGGGCAGTGTGGGCCGCCAGCACGTGCGCCAGCAGCGAGAAGGCCAGAGTGCTGTAATGGCACCTGGAAGGAGCGGGGCGCCCTGAACATCTCCAGGCCCTCTGCAACCCCTTCCCGCCTGCTCAGGCTGCTGAAAAGCCACCAGAGCTTCGGAGGAGTTGGGTAGGGCTGGGACGGAGCCTACACCCCAGACGGTCAGACCCACAAGGGACTTCAGAAATCGTGGGCTGTGACTCTGTTCTACGCTTGGGAAGACTAAGGCCAGAAGGGAGCGGGGAACTGCCCAGGATCGCACCAGATGTGCACGTAGAAAAGTGGTACAACAAATTTTGCTGGTCCTTTACACTCTGATTTGCTTTATCAAATCAAAGATTAAAGTCTTAGACTATTTGAGTGGGTGAGTGATGGTCATCGTGTAGCTCAACAACAAACATGAGGCGGGGTCTCATCCTCCTTTCTTGCAGTCCGTGGCATCTACCGGTGATCGGTAAGAACAGGCACAATTTCAGAATCCCTAAGATTGAGCCTCAGGAAGGTATAAGATGGATGTAATTCTGCACAGCGTACAGGACACTCTGGGACTCTAGGCCAACTGCCTAGACAGTGAGGTTCACAAGGTCACACGGCAAGTCAGAGCAGAGCTGGGAGGGGGCGCCAGCCTGCAGAGACAGCATCGCCTGCCTGCATCAGGGGGAGTGGAGCCTGAGGTCCAGCGTTTGGAAAAGCGGAGGGAAATTTGGAAAAGCAGTAAGACCCAGGGCAGGTGGGCCTGGAGGGGGCCTCTGAGGCAGGACAGTGCCAGCTGTCCTCTGTCCGGCCCCAGAGCCCCACTGCCCACAGAGCTGGGCTTCTCTGTTCTCCGACTACCCGGTCATCCACTTCCAATAGCAACAGTGTCCCATTTATTTCTATCATAGCAAAATCTGTATTTATCTTGTTTAGTTTTTCACTGTATCTCCCTCATCAGAATGTAAACTCCAGATTTGATTGCTGCTGTATCTCAGTGTTTAGCACATTCCGGGCAGAGTAGGTCCTTAAGAAATATGGAGTTGATGGATGGAAGGACACAGATTCCAACAAAACCAGATTCTGGGCTCCACTGCACCTTGCTGTGCCTTCCCCTCTAGGCCTTAGTCTTCCCAGCTGTAATTCAGTGATCCCCAACTCCCTCCTGACTCTGAGCATCCAGGGTGAAGTACTTCCCCAGGTGGCCGTGCCTCCTGGGCAGGCTTTCCTAAGGTGCATGAGGCGTCAGGGCACACTCCTCACCTGGTTCCTGGGTCAGCCACCAGCACGTCATCCTTGAGCAGGCTCAGGGCCTCCTGGGTGCTGCCCCCCCACAGCAGCGACGTGGCGCGCAGCCTCCTGGGCAGCCCTGGGGAACAGCAGCGGTCAGACTTCTGGGTCTAGGTTTCATGGGGAAGTTACTGACCTTTCTGAGCCCTAGTCCTTCATCTGTAACATGAGGGAAACAATTCCTATGTCACAGGGCTTATGTGAGGATTAGATGAGATGAAATGCTTGGCATGGTGCCTGCTACATACTAACTGCTCTAAAAATAATTGTTAGGCACTGGGGGTGTAGCTCAGCGGTCAGTGCTTGCCTAGCATTCGAGAGGTCCTGGATTTGATCCCCAACACCACACAAAAAATTCTTTGAGGTCAGTGATCAAACATGTTTTGTGGAATTGGCTCCTTTTCCACTTGGAATTTTCTGTTTATTGGATGTGACAGGTATTGAAAGAATCACAGGATTGGGATTCCTTCCATCCCTCCACTCATCAATAATTTTTTACCATCTGTTTTGGGCTAAAGACTGTTCCTAGGTGCTAAGGACTCAGCAGGAACAAAACCAACTCCCTGCTGGTGTGGTGTTGACATTCTAGTGGAGGAGACAGACACAAACAAATAAATATGTGTGCTATGGAGAAAATTACTTCAATGAGAGGAATTGTTATTTTATATAAAGTGGTCACCCTCATGGCAAAGGTGGCCCTTGATAAGGTGACATCTGGAGGAGATGTGGAAGTGAACCATGCAGCAGTAAAGAAAGGATGTCTTAGGCAGAGAGACTGGCAAACACAAAGGCCTCTTCAGCAGGCATGTGTTGACATATTTGAGAAAAAGTATGGAACAGCCAGTGTGACTGGAGAGGAGTGAGAAAGGCAGAGATTGGAGGTAGATGTTGGGTACAGGTACCAGACTCCACAGGACGCTGACACGGAAGGACTTAGCTCTCCGTGGGCATGGGATGGAGCCACTGCTAGGAGTTTTGAGCAAAGGAATGACACAGTCCAACACACTTACCAAGGTGCCTCTGGCTGCTGTATGAAAACAAACTGCTGGGGACAATGGGAGAAGCAGGGGAGCTTTTGAAAAGACTTTGTAAAATTCTTACTAAAAGCCAAGTGTGGTGGTACATGCCTGTAATCCCAGCACTTAGGAAACTGAGGCAGGAGGATCACTGTGAGTTCAAGGCCAGCCTGGGCTACACGGCAAGACTTTGTCTCAAAAAATAAAGAAACAAAAAAACCTGTAAAATGCTTGCTTAAATGATTGTGGCTCAGACCACTATTCTAAAAGCAGAGGCATTGAGGAGCAGCTGGATTCTAGATGTTGGTTAATGGTAAAGCCAACAGGATTTGCTCCTGGAGGGGATGTGTGGGTGTGGGAGTGAGAGGGAGGCCTGAGGGGTGACTACAAAGTTTTGGCAAGAACAACTAGATGGAGTCAGATTCTGGCTCCAGCACTTGATACACAGCCCCAAACCTCGCTGCTTCCCCTCTCTGAGCCTCCACTCACTCATCTCTAAGTGGATCCAAGTGCCGACAGTGGTCTCCCTGCCAGAAGTTACAGGACTTGGGGCGGGGGTCGGGGGGCACTGCCCACTCGGAGCTGCGCACTGTGTAGAAATGAAGAAGCCACAATCTACCCCTAGAGGGAGCCCTAGAGTCGCAGGGGGCCCACACATCACCTGGATGCTTAGGCCGCGGAGCTCTTCACAGCATAGCTCCATCCAAGTCGTGTATCGAATCTTAAATTTATAATATTTTGTGCTTAAGGAGGACCCCCCCCCCCAAGTCATATCCACATCAGGCACCACTGAACCTGGGCCCGCCAGAATCATAAGCAGAAACACACAGGCAGGTATCTGCCAGGCGCCAGATCCTCACTCAGTTATACTCACTAACCCATTTCCTCACCCATCAGTGACGAATATGAGCCGCCAAAGGCATTTGGGGTGGGACACACGGGGCCTGCCTTCTCCCACTTTACTGAGCCAGTCACCGTGAGCCAGGGTGCCCTCCCCATCCTCTTTAGACCACACCCCCATCCCCATGGCAGAGGGACACAAAGGCCGACAGAGGGTCCTGCTCCCTTCCTAGCCAGCCCTGCCCGATTCCTGTCCCCTGCTTGGTCTCCAAGCACCAGCCTGCTCCCGCCACTCCACCTTGTCCCCTTCATCTGGGCTTGTTAGCATACCTGTACTATTATTTTATAAATTATCTCTAATAAGCAGTTTGCTTACACAATTCAAAATTTGAAGAACATCAAAGGGTATACAATGAAAAACTTTCCACTTAGCCTTCTCCCCAGCCCTCCATTTCCCCTCCCTGGAGGCAGCCCATTTCCGTCTCTTTAGTTCCCTTCCAAAGATATTTGATGCATATTTAAACTAATACATACCTCTACATATAAAACATGTGATATATAATATGTACATTACATATACATCATGTATTTATATAGACATTGTGCATAGACACTATACATTTTACATGTACGTATATTTTTATTCCCTATTTATATGGTAACATACAGTACCTGCTCTTATGAGATTTTCTCCTACTTAATATTGTATTTTATTCTATCTCAGTGTACAAAGAATCTTTTTATCCTTTTTTAGGGTTATATAGTATTTGATTGTACAGTTGTGTCATAGTTAATTTAGTCATTCCCCTATTGATGGACATAAAGATAGTTTCCATCTTTTATTATTACAAATAGTTCTGTAGTAAGTTACTGTAAACATACTTCATATGATACATCATGTGTGAGTACAAGTAGGGCGTAGTGTGTGTGTGTGTGTGTGTGTGTGTGTGTGTATGTGCTGGAGGTGGACCCAGGGCCTTGTACATGCTATCACTTGCTCTACCACCGAGCTACACTTCTGCCCCTGTATTTTACATCGTGGTGAATGTTGCCAGCTGCCCCCATAGCTGCCATCATCACTTTACATCCCCACCATTGATGGAGAAGAGGGCCTGTGTCACATCCGCACCCCCCAGTACACCCTTTTTTTTTTTTTTTGAGCTGGGGATTGAACTCGGGGCCTTATGCTCACCCACTATTTTTATCTTTGCCAAACTGATGGGGGAAAACATTGTCTCCATGTAGTTTTAATTTGCATTAGTTTTGTTGTGAAAGAGCTTGAGCATCTTTTAATATTTTCAAATATTCTTGAGCGCCTCTTCAGTGAATTGTCGATTCTGTTCCTGTCCTTCACCCAGGTTTTTGCTGGGTTGCTGGTGCTGGGTTGACTTGCACATGATCTTTACATGTATACTGAGAGGCGTTGGGCCCTCCTTGCAGAATTGCTGACAAATACAAACTTGATGACTTGCTGTAGACCTGATAAGCCGACCTTGACCTATCAACTCGATTTTGACCTGCGAACTGATTTGTCTACTCTATCTAAACTCCTAGGCTTCACTTCAGCCTTCACCTCTTGAGATCTTTCCACCCCGGCCCACCACCCAAGCCCTGGGGTGGGACTGGGGCCAGTACAGGACGCAGAGCAGGGCCGTGGCTGGCTGGGAGCCTGTAACTCGGTCCCTGCCTGAGATAGTAAGCCCTGGGACTCACCTGAGAGCTGGCTGGCCATTCTTCGGAGGGTGACAGATGAAGGCCTGGGGGCCGGGCCCGCCTCCTCTAGCCCATCCATCAGGCCCTGGCGCTGGGGGGCCGAGGCCATGCCGAGTGGGTTGTGAATGGTGAAGCTGCTGGCATAGCGCTCCAGAGGGTCATCTAGGGAGGCCACGGTGCCCTCCTCCCACAGGCGATACAGCATGAGGACTGGGAAGATCTTGGAGATGCTAGAGATCCTACAGCATGATGGGGGCACAGGGTGCAGAGGGCAACCTGTCGGTCCACAGCCAGGCCCTGCCCTGCACCCCCGGGCCCCGCACTGTAGTGTTCTAGAAAAACACTGAATCCACCCTAGTCAGCAACTCGGATAAAAGTTCCCCAGCCTCTCTGCAGCTGCCTTTGGATAGGATGCTTTAGAACACACTGGAAGCGGAGGGGCCAGGCCAGGATAAACGCTCTCAAGCACCTACCCCATGCCAGGCCTTCCCATTCCAAGGCAGGCCCGGGTTTGATCTGTCCTGTGACTCTCACTCGCTGTGAGGCTTTGGGCAAGTTACTAGACCTTTCCAAGGCCGCTTCCCTGTCTGCTTCACAGATCGTAAAAGGGACTAAAGAGTGGGTGCGTGTGAAGTGCCTGTCGGGGTAGGCCCCAGGCCTGGCACAGAGCAGGGCAGTGTGACCGTTCATTCTCTCTGGACCCTGTCATCTCCGCAGTGTCCCTGGGAACAAATGTGCACTTGGCAGTATGAGCTTTGAGGATCCAGGAGGGCGGCCTCTGGGTGTGCAGCTCGGTATCCCAAGCTGCTTCCACCCAGGCCACTGCTGCCAACTCGTGGAGACCTGGGTGCAAAGGCCCAAGAGCTGGGCATGGGTTTGAGTGGCACATGAAGAGAGTGGGAGGCAGATGGCACAGGGGTCCTTTTCCAGTTTGGTAGGCTGGGACTAAGGTTCCCAGGAGGGCTCCCTCCTGACCAACCACCCCTGTGATGTGACACTGGGCACTCACTGGTCCCCTCTGAACTTCAGCCTCCTCTTCAGGACTCAGTCATGGGCCCTGGCATCATGGACCCTCCGGATCATGGACCGCCCCCTAGCCATGATTCCTTTGGGTCTCCCTGCCTCCTGGATCCCTTGTCTCCCACCCTACCCCGTCCACAGGACTGTGGAGGTCACCCAGCTGACCGGTACATGGTGTACTCATTGGGGGTCCCAGAATTGGGGTCTGAGCCATTCTTCCTTCCAAAATTCCCAGTCCAGAGCACGGTGTCCTGGTGGATGACAACTGCAGACAAGGCAGCCAGGCCCGGGGCAGACATGGCCTGGCGCAGGATCCCATCCACCTTGGGGGAGAAGACCAGGAGGATCCGAGTGCGGGTGCGGGGACAGCCCCCACCTGCACCCCCAGGAGCCTCCAGCCCTCCTTGTCCCAGCCATGCCTCTCCGGGGGCCCAGCCTTATCAGAGAAGCTCCCCTGAGTCTGTGTTATATGTAGGGCTTCCACAAAAGGTTTTTGCTCAAAGAAACATTTCCTTAGCAAAGCAAAAAAGGAGGAAAGGGGGCTGAGGATGTAGCTCAGTGGTGGAGTGCTTGCCTAGCATGTATGAGACCCTGGGTTCCACCTACAGTCAAAAAAAAAAAAATGGAGGGAGGGTTTAAAATTACTGATTTAATGGAACCCTTGGCTGATGCTCTAGAAAATCTCCCGGGGGCTTAATAGAGCCCCTTGTTTTGAGGAATTCACTATTTATAGAGAGCCCCTAGGCCCTCATGAAACATTTCTTAAAAATGCCTCCTTATTTTCAGTGATGAGTACAAGAGTAATGATAATAGCTGTGGTTTATTGGACATTTAGAATATGCCAGGTATGATGTAAAGTGAGTTTCACTCATCATTTTATTTAATCCTCATAAGAAGTCAGTACTAATTTCTCCCATTTAATAGATGAGAAAACCGAGTCTCTGTGCCACAAAATGCCTTGCCACATGCTAATGGTTGCTGGAATCAAGAGCAGAACCACCTGCTAACTGCAGCCCCTTCCTAGTGAACAGCCGGACACCTTGCCCATGGTTTCACCTATCCTGAGCTGAGCTCAGTCAGCCTCTACTTTCCATCCCATGCTAACTTTGCCTCTCTGGGCCTCAGTTTCCTCCTGTGTAGATGGGGTGCATGAGGTGCGGCCACAAACAGGTACCAGAGCACCTGGCACCTATCACAGGCTCAGTAAGAGGTAGCTATGGAAATTATTGTTGCTTTTTGTTTCAATTACTGTGACCCCCGGGGTACCACATAGCACTCTCTGCTCCCCCTCCTCCAGGAAGCTTCTCGTGTCTCCCCACTGGCCCATGCTCACCTGGTCATCACCCCCTTCCCTTGGACGGCAGTTTCCAGTCCCCCTACCAGGCTGTTGCTTGCGTGCTTCTGGTCCTGTTTCCTTTGTCTCTGTGACTCCTAATTTGAGGGACCTAAGCGCCTGGGACCTGATGGCACAGAGCAGGTGCAACCTGCAGTGCCGTGCTGTGGTATGCATGTGCCTGCATGTGCCTGCCTGTGTTTGATCATGTTACAGTGGCCTCTGTGACAGGGGCTCTGTCGTCCTCTCCCTCCTCATCTTCTCCCACCTCTTAGCCTTCCGTGTGTGCTGTGTACTCAGTCTCCTGCCTCAGGGCCTTTGCACAATCAGCTCCCTCTGTCCGGACCACACTCCTCCATCCCTGAGCCCCCTGACCACACACAGACATCATGTGGTATCTACTCGTTCACACCTCACTCTAGACACCGCCACCTCCAGACTTCAAGGCCAGTTCCTAGTGCCCCCGCGGTGCCCTCGACGTTCCTTTCCTCATGCTTACCCCTGTGTTAGAAACATCTGCCATCTTGGCTGTTCCCTCCACTCCCAGGCTAGGGGTTTCTAGAAGCCAGGCGAGTGTCTTCCTCCTGCCCTGTGCCTGGCACCAAGCACAGGATAGCCTGAGTGACTGTGGCTTCCTGTAGGGAGCACTCCCTCGGTCACCCAAGCCTCACCCACACACCCGCTCCCTCCTGGGTCGTACTGACCTTTTCCAGGGCCTCGCTCAACACAGGGAGCGGGTGGGCCAGAGGCACAGGCTCAGGGTGCTGCGGACACATCCTCACGGGCGCGGAGGTTACCGCTGGTCCCAAGGAACCTGGAGGGAGCATCCCGCGGTGAGCGGGGGACAGAGATCAGGACAGGAGCCGAGGACTCATCCCGGCGGAGGAGGGAAGGTGGCAAAGGCCAGAGTCATGCCTTGGGGACGGTGCCGCCCGGCCAGCAGGAGGGTACAGGGACCGGACACAGCACTGAGGTGCCAGGAGGAGGAGGCCCGGTCCACGCTGCCACTGCTGCCCGGCCTCGGTGACTCCCATCGGGCCGCGGATCCTGCTGCTGTACCCCTCCCTGAACGCGACCAGACTTCTCCCTCCAAGTGGTCGGTGGACTGAGCTCTGCTCCTCACGCAGGCTCAGCACGTCTTGTCTGTCCGCCTGTCCTTCCTCGTGCTGATTGTGCGAGGGACTGCGACCCCCGTGTGGCTTCAGGCCTTAAACACCAGGAACAGTACTTTCCGTCACCAGAGACGGGCTCCAGGCATCAGGCCTCAAGTCTGTCCTGCCCTCGTCCCGGGCGCGGCCGCCCTGGAACGCAGGAAGCAGCTGCAGCTGGAGAGATTGGCAGGACAGGACTCAGGCCTGATAGCTCCCGGCGGCCCCCAGACCGTCTTCTTCTCCGAGGCCGAAGAAGGGATGGTAAGAGGCCTGAGAACAGACTGGCTTGCGGTTTGCTTTGGCCAATGGAGTGAGGCTGAACTAATTGTGTGACTTCCAATGTGAGACTTTTAAGAGGCTTGCTTCCTAGGGACACTGCCCCCTTGTGGACAGGCTTGGGATGGTGGCTTTGAGAGAAGGAGAGAGCAGGGTTACCGAGCTCCCTGTCCCAGCTGACCTGCCCACGGCCTTGGACAGAGCCCAAATTAGACGCCCTGCAGAACTGGTGGCCAGCCCGGGGTCATGAGAAATAGCCAGTAGGTTTAGGGTACTTGTTGCCTTAGGATGATTCTCTCAACAAGCGGATGGCTTAGGTTTAGAGTCTCAGCTTTGCGAACTGGGGACCAAGTAGGGCTGGTCTCAAGGGCCGAGTTTCTCTCGCGTACACATGTACAGGCAGCTACCCGAGAATCTTAAAATGCAGGCTTGCTTGAGTGAGGGAGTGAGTGGGCCTGAATGCTCACTTCTGTCAGTCCCTCGGGTGATGTCCACAGGAGGGTGAGGACCTAGGTCTGTGCGGTCTGTGGATCACGAACTGTTTATTTCCAATTTGTGACAAATTAGGTACAAAGTTGGAGAAAAAGCATGAGAATGATTTCTTTTTTGTTTTGCTTTTGGTATTGAGAGTTGAACCCAGAGCCTTCATACTGAACTGCATCCCCAGCCCTTGTTTTATTTTTTGAGACAAGGTCTTGCTAATTCTCTCAGTTGCCCAGACTGGGCCCAAACTTGCAAACCCCCTGCCTCAACCTCCTAGAGTTCTGGCATTACAGGCATGTACCACCACACTGAGTTGTACTTAGAAACTTTGATAGCAGTTTGAAAGAGTAATTTTGCATTTGTGGAATCCAGTAACAAAATTATTAGCCATTTTTATGTGTTTTTTGCTTTTTTTGTGTGTGTGTGTTGGGTTTGTTTTTATTTTTGATGCTGGGGATTGAACTCAGGGTCTTGTGCTCGCAAGGCAAGCACTCTAACCACGGAGCTAAATCCCCAGCCTATTTTGGTTTCTGAGACAAAGTCTCACTATGAACTCACTAAGTAGTCCATGCTGGCCTTGAACTTACTATGTAGCTCAGACTGAACTCAAATTTGTGATCCTCCAGACTCAGGCTCCCCAGTGCTGGAATTACAGGCATGTGCCACCACATGCACCATTTTTATGTGTTTGTAGTAATACCAGTCTGCTGTGGCTTGGTAGTTTAACGGTTCAAGGAGCACATTCCTGGGGTACAGGCCCAGCTTGCCTACCTGGGGTCTATTTACTTAAAAAACTAAGAAGCCCCTCAAAAAGGAATTTACTCTAGGAAAAAGAGTTGAGATGGGGGAAGAAGGGACAAGAAAAATAAGAGGAATCAGGTCTGTAAACATTTCTATGGAATTTCAAGAGCCCACGGCGCTCACTGAGCTTTGGGACATCTGTAACACAGGTGACACAGGAATGGAGAGAGGCAGTATCCCCCGCTTCAGGAGAGACCTGGGCTCTGGACCACCTAGGATCCCAGCAGGTTGGAGTTTCCTGGGTTGCCAATAGCAACAGAGGGCCTGGTTCACATCATGAGCAGTGATGGCCCCCTTGCTGGCCCTTGACCAGCTTAGGAAGGAGAGGCTCTAAGAAGTGGAAGTCATCATCCAGGGACCCCTCTCAGAGTCTTAGCTAGAGTGATGAGAGGATCTTTGGACCATGGTTGTCGAAAGTAGAGCAAGGGAAATACTGTTTGCACTTTGGAGGACCCTGAGTTTTGCCTGCCCCCCTACTCCATTGGCATCAGGATCCACGTTTCATACGTGGCAGCGCTGAGGTCCAGAGATTCACGGTTAGTGAGACCAACAGTGAGGTGGAAGCCGAAGCTCCTGAATCTAAATCTCATGATCCTTCCTGTACTCTGGGACCAGGTGGCAACTCACAGCCCAGCACTCACCCGTCTGCAGCTTGGGGAGGTGGTACTGCCATAAGAAGCAGCCAGTCATGACTGCAGAGAGCAGAAAGAAGAAGCCACTGGAGGCTGGGAGGAGCCACCTCTCGATCACTTTCAGCAGGCGGGGCTGCCTCCGGCCAGCCTGGAAAAAGAAGGACACGGCATGGCCCTTTGGGATCAGCAGAGGGGAGAGAGAGGAATCCCCTCCCCTGTCGCTTCCTAGGCCTCAGGGTCACCCAGCTACCCAGAGAGGCCAGAGGTTTGGATGAATGCCACACTTGTAAGTGTAGGGTCCCTTAGTGGCTCTGCCTCACACATGAACCACATCTGATCTCAGCCTGCTTCCCCCCGCCTCTCCCTGAGGTTAATGGCATAGTTTAAGACCTGCAGCAGTGTCACCTCCTCCAGGAAGCCCTCCCCTGCTCTCTTTGCCCACGTCCCCTACTAAGGCATTTGGAACAAGCCTGCCTATCTCCAACCCCAGGATTTATCCAAAGCCCCGCAGGGAGAGTCCGTATTTAGCTGCTAAGCTGCTTGCCAGCTGCTTGCACCAGACTTGCAGTGGCCACTAGAGCTGCCTCCCGCCCATCCCAGCTGGAAAACACAGGTTGCTCTAAACCTCACCCTACCAGGGCTCCCCAGCTCCTCGCCCCTGATCTGTACCCCATCACCTTCATTTCCTTTCCCTTCCTCACAGCCCACTCGGGGCAGCCCCTCTTTGTTCATCCATTTATTCATTCATTCAGAAAACAGTTCCTGGGAGCCTGCTGCATGCTGGAGTGGGACCAGGGCCCAGGGCCAGGTGCAGCAAGACTTCATTCCGGCTCTGCCCTTACTAGCTTTGGACCGATGACTTCTCCTCTTGGGGTCTCAGTTTCCTCATCTGCATAATAGGAGCAATAATTATCCTGCACGTCCTAGAGTTCAGCTGATGGCAAGTGAGGTCATGCCCGCAACCTCTCTAGAGAATCACTTACCGAGTGGTGCTGGAATTGTAATAATTTCTCAGAGGGAGAGTCAGACAGAGAGACACAGACACAAACAGAACCTTACAGAGACTTCCGGACTCCCTGGAGCAGGGCACCTGAGCTGGGGGGGGTGGCAGTCAGTAAGCAGGAAGTTGGGGAGGAGTCGGGCCCCAGGCAGAGGCTGGAGGTGTGAGAAGGAAGATGAATAGCTTCTAGTTTGCAAGCAAGGAGCATATCCACTGTTCCTGGCCGGGGAGCAAGCTCTGCAGATGACAGCGGTGGCCACAGAGGTGGGAGGGTGACTTAGTGTTCCCAGGGCCATGCCTCACCTGGGTCTTCATTCTCTCCAAGGCAGGGAGGAGTCCAGCTCTTTGAGGATTCAGGTCTGTACTCTAGGAGGTACCTTAGGCAGGAGGCTGAGTCAGAGAGGTGAAGGCAAAAAGAGGTTCTGGAGGCCTGGGAAAGAGAAGAGGGGACAGAGAACTGCTAGAAAACACAGAGAGGGAGTTGGGCACAGTAGTGCATGTCAGGAATCCCAGCGCTCTGCAAAGCTGAAGCTGATTCCAAGTTTGAACCCAGCATGGGCAATTTGACAACTTAGCGACACCCTACGTAAAAAACACTGGGGATCTAGCCCAGTGCAAAGGCCGCGGGTTCAGTCTCCAGTACCACACACACAAACGCACAACCACAGCAGAGGACAGGTGGAACAACCCCTCAATTCACATGGCTCCACCCCGTGGCAAGGGAAACAGCACTTTGGAAGCCACCCCAAGTGTCCCCCACCTCCGCTTGCCCAGGCCTATCCTGATTTCAGCACTGAAAGCCCCACATTCCCCAAACCCCTCAGTCCCTGGCAAGCCAGGACAGCTAGCTGGCTCCTGCACCTCCCCCAGCTCCTCATCCCAGCTGCTCTGCCCCTCCAGCCTGCTCAGAAACAACCCTGCCAGGCCCAGGGCTCTCGGCCACGACCTACCCTCTTCCACAATGCTGCAGAAGGACAGGGCGATTCGGGGCCCGCCACGGCCGGCCAGGTCTCCGGAGCCCCCGCGTTCTGGGACCTGGGCTCTGAGGCGAGGCTTTGCCTAAGCTCGCCGGAGGCCGGCAGATGTGGCACCTAATTTCCCAACCACTAATCCCGCTGTGTGCCCTGTGCGAGGGGATTAGTTCCCGAGGTCCCTGGCAGGGGGAAGGCGGGCAGATCTGTCGGTACACACTGGGCGCACCACAGGACCCCAGAGGCTCTCTCTCCAGAAGGAGGCTCTGCCGCTCCCAGCGTGGAGGAGAGAGGATGGTGACAGCAAGTCCTCTTGATTACAGCAAGGCCAGCTCCTTGTCAGGTACCCAGCTGCTTGGTTGCATCTTCCTGCAGCTCAGAGCGGCCTGGGCAGGCTGAGCAGTGACACAGTGCTGGCCCCAGGGCGTGGTGCTTTCTGTCCTATGTCCTTTGATGTGCTCAGTAATCCCCCAAGCAGAGTCTGTTCTACCCCATTTTACATCCAAGAAAGTATACACTCTGTGCGGTCCGCGGGAAGAGGCAGGACTGGACATCTCAGTCAGTTAACCCACTCCAGGGTGCTGCAAGCCTCGCCCTCAAGACACCCTCCGGCTGCTGGGGGACTCCTCTCTGGCCAGCTCCAGCTGCAGCGTTTCTCACCTGTGACACCGCGGCTGGCCCTCCAGAGTTCAGTCGGACGGGAATCCACCGCATGTAATGTAGCAGTGTGACCACCAGGTGGAAGCAGATGCCAAGGCATACAATCTCTGTAGCCTCGTGCCTCCACTACAGGACCATTTAGTTAAAGGCTGCTCTTCCTTCAAGCTGATGTCCTGGCTTTCCACCGGTGACCCAAGATCTACAACAGCACCACGAGGGAGGAACCATTCACTCCCTTTATACATGAGAGAGCAGAGTCATCTTTTGTTAACCTTCCGTAGCTCCCTCCTGCTCTTTGGAGAAATTCAAAATCCTTGACCACAGAGGTGAACCCTGCCCGCGGGAGGGCCTCCTGGGTCTGACCGCAGAGTTCAAATCCCCCCTCCGTTGTGCGTTTCTTACATCGCTTCAATAGGGTTGCTCAGCTTCTCTTGAGGCCCAACATGCTCATCTGTAAAATGAGTTAATGAAGAACCAGTTCTTCGAGATGGGAATGTGGATTAAGGAGAGAGCACACCGAAAGCGAAGTCTGGTGGCTACACACAGCAAGCATTCAGGAAGCCTTGTTCACTGTTATTCCCGTTGGTCTCGTGGGCCTCTCCTTCCAGGAAGACCCGCAGCATCAGGACTGCTGAGAAAGAAGAATGTAGTTGGAAAGAGATCAAGACAAATTAAATTTTAAAAAGGAAAGTCTCTGGTGGCAAATGGCACATGAAGATTTCTCAGCATTATCCCCAGTCAGACCTTGACCAATTTATGGATTCATCCATTCAATCACTTTGTCGCTCAACAAACACTTACTGAGCATCTGCCGCTTGCCAAGTCTTACGGCTGGGTCTGGGGAGACGTAATGGCCATGCAGATGTAGTAGCAGACACTCATTGTCATCTCATACTTACTGAGCACCTGTGCAGAGCTGGGCATTGTTCAAGGTGCTTCGGGATTATTAGTGAACAACACAGACCAAGATCCCCGACCTTGGAGAGTTTATCTTCCAGCAGGGCAGCATGGTGCATAAGTGAAATGCTGTGTTAGAAATTGGTAAGTGCCGTGGAAAAATAAATCGAGCCGGGGTGATGGTGATAAATGGGCTGGTTGGGACAGGCCTCACTAATGGATGCATCCCATGAAGGAAGTAAAGTGGGGTGTCAGGTGGTTGGAACAGACCAAGTGAGGGGCAGGGTAGTAAGCGAGGCCAGGAAGCAATGGATTGAGGAGGTCATGCAGAACCTTCTAACATACAGGAAGGATCATGGCTTTCCACTCTGAGTGATATGGGAAACTTTGCAGAGTTTGGAGCAGAGGAGAACATGATCTGAATCACCTTTTCAAAGGAGCCCAGTATTAGTTTGTTTTCTGTTACTATAACTAAATGCCTGAGGCTGAACTTTAAAAAAGCAAAGAGGTTTATTTAGCTCAAAGTTTGGAAGCTGAAAATCCAAACTGCATGGCTGACTCTGGGAAGGCCCCACTGGCTGCATCCCATCCCAGTACGTGAAGTCAAGGCACGATGGGCCTGGGGGGGGTGGGTCGCACAGCAACACAGGAAGCCAAAGGGAGGGGAGGGGGTGATCTTGCCCTTTATTCTGCTTTTTTTATTTGTTTGTTTTTATTTTGTTTCATTTTTTGAAACGGGGTCTTGCTATATTGTTCAGGCTAGCCTTGAACTCACTATATAGCCAAGGTAGGCCTCGACCTTACAGCAATCCTTCTGCCTCAGCCTCCTGAGTACTGGGATTACAGGTGTCCACCACCACATCTGGCTGCAGGTTTGCCCTTTTATAACAGCCCTTTCTTGAGAACTAACCAGGGTCCCATAGAACTACCTGGGTTCCTTTGGAGGAAATCACTTTGCATTAGGCCCCATCTCTTAAAGACCTTAAAACCTTGCCATGCTGGGCCCCCAGCTTCTAACAGGGAAATCTTTGGAGAAACCTTCAAACCACAGCTGGCTTCTGTGTTGAGAACAGGCTACAGGGCAGGGGTGGGGACAGAGAGACCAGTTAAAAGACTGCTGTGCTGGCTTAGGCGGGAGGTAGTGAGGTGTCGGAGTGTGGATAAACTTGGAAGGTAGAGCCGATGGGAGTCGCTGATGAACTGCAGCTGGGGGCCTGAGCAACTGGAAGAAGGGCGTGGACTTTCCCTGCCAGCAGGGGGCGCCCGCACGCAGCAAGGGGCGAGGCGGGGAGGCCAGAGGGCTCAGGGCCCGCTGTGGTAATTTTCAGATGTCCGAATGAGTGGGGGAAGAGGCAGTTGGACCTCTGAATCTGGCTTGAGGGGTGTGTAGCAAAGACACAGTTTAGAAAATCATTGGCAAATGACAGTACTTACTTAAGGCGATCGCCAACGAAGTGAGATGGGAAAAAGGAAGAACCTGAGAACTGAGCCCAGAGGCCCAGAGAGGTCTTGGGTGAAGGCGAACACCACCAAGTCGTGCAGCCCAAACGCCCTTTATTGGAGAAACTTACAAGTAGAGGGTCAGAGGCATTGAATGGGATACTGTGTTGTCCGAATCTCGTCATTATAGGGGAGCGATCACAGGGCCAGGGCACAGCTGGAAATGCCGTAAAGCGTGCTCCCGAATGGGGATCCCATGCTTACTGCTGTGCTTTTTTTTTATAGACAGGTGTGAGGTCAGCCTTGCAAGCAAAGGAAATCTGGCCAGAGTTCAGGCCCTGGGGAGCAGCCTGCAGCAATTAGGGCCCCTGGATCCCCCCAGGATGTGGAAACCAGCTGGAGTCATTTCTGCTTTGGCGGGGGGGGGGGGACACCACCCTCTGGAGCCCACCTGCTCTCTCATTGCTGAGACCCTAGAGGGTTGTTTAACTCGGGTCGTCCCCTGATCAAGCAGCTCATCAAACATGAGCCCACCCGACAGGAGAAGTCACCAGGGCTTGTGACGGGGTTTCTAATGGTTCCATTACCAAAGCTGGAGAAAGCTCTGTGGAAGGGAGGCCTGGAGAAACAGCGCAGAGCCCGCCATGGCAACCCGAGCCTCTGTGAGTGTGAGGAAGGCACTGAGGAGAGGCTGGAGTTGTTGCCTGGGGCCCCTGGGCTTGCTCCTGTGGGAGCCGCACAGGCATCTCGCCTTGGCCGCCGTGTTAGCCCAGAAGCAGCAGGGGACATTGTCGTGTGGCTGCTGTCTCAACGGGCCAGCAGACAGTCCACAGCTACGTGGTTATGCTGCACAGCCGTGCCAGGGTGCATGATGACCTGCTTGGCTCCCCAGGTAACTTCCTCCAGGATGGCTGGGGAGCTGCAGACCATGGATTCTACCTGTCTATAGGAAGCAAATCTGCATGTATGGTGAGATCTGCGTGCCGAATACCCGAGGCATATCTTGTCGATGGGAATGTTGCCAGTGGCCGTACATGCTACATTATGACCAGACAAGGAAGGACCCACAGCTAGGTCACAAAACAAGTCCGGAAGATACGAGGAACGCTGTTCGATGCTCTGCCAGCTGGCCACTGTATCAGCTAGAGGAACAGATTCAACATTTTATCCTATAGAAGGCTTTACAAGGCTTCGCAGATGGGAGCGGAAGAGTGGCCATAGTGGTGGAACAGCTGACCCTAGGGCCAGAGTGTCCAGCGTGTTAAAGAAGAGCCAAGGCCAGCAGCAGGCTTACAGTGGCCACCTGCAGAGCTGCTGTGCGCTGGACAGCCAGAGGATCCAGTCAGAGGTCGAAGGCCTGGATCTCACTGCAGTCACATGCAAATCCATATTAGGAGTCCGAAACATCCGTGCGGGAAGACTGAAGAGTCTGCGTGGGAAGTCTGAGGACAGATATCCAAAGGCGATGGCAAAGCCTGGAGCTCCTCCTCTGAAGCAGAAGCAAGACTTCCTTCTTTCCCTTTTCATTCCATCCAGGCTGCCAGCCTATCGATTGGTGCCACTTCCGCCCAGGATGGATCTGTTTTCAGTAAATCCATCATCCAGTCACACCCAGAACTGTACTAACCCAATCAGCAGGGAGTCTCAAATTCAACTTGACAGCACAGTTAATTGTCCCCATCCACCCCTGTCAACTTGACAATCAGGCACATTTCATTAAACCATACTTAGTCTCCAGATACACTAGCAAGTTCATAATCATACCTGACATGGTACAACTAGCCTGCGTACAAACGGAAGCACACTAATCGCCACCCAAAAATAGAAGATAAAGTTTTGCTTTTGGTGATGTTTACTCCTAGCATTTCATAATTTAAACATTATAAGTTTACCAGTACTTAAGAATTATTATTGGGGTTGAGGATTTAGCTCAGTGGTAGAGCGCTTGCCTCCCAAGCACAAGGCCCTGAGTTCGATCCCCAGCAGCCCCCCAAAAAAGAATAATTACTAAATCTATCAACATTATGCTGCAAGGGAAGAGAATAAAGATACCTGCTTAGCACATTCATAAAATAGGAAAGAACAATTACAAATACAACCCCCGTTTCTGTAACTGGTTACGAGTTGTAGCTGGTATTTAGAACTACTTTCTTCTACTGCCCATTCTGTATTCCTTGGTGCTCAGCAAGAACCTCAGCAGGTCTTGAGTCTTTCCTTGGTGGGGTGGCCCATCCCTTCATTTCTGAAGGTTCTGGGCCATGCATCATCCTGCCTGGAATGGCTCGTAGTTTCCTACTGACCTTAATAACAGTGGGTGGTAATACTGGAAGGCGCCCTAAGGGATCTCCTGCACTCCAAGTATATTCTTCCTTTCCCTCCATTGTGGAGGAATAGTCCAAATTCCCCTCGATAGTCTGGATCGATCACCCCTGCCAACACCGTAACTCCATTTTTAGCTTGTTTACTCAGAGGCGCGGTGACTAGGGAGAGGTCTTATCTTCTAGTTCAGTGGAATCCTTGTTGTGCTTCCTGGTATAAGTCTTTCCCCCTGGAGCTAAGACTTCTAGGCCAGCAGAGCATAATGTTGTGGGAACAGGAAGCAAAAATGTTGCTAGGGAGTCACTAGAGGTGACGGCTAGTGGTATCATTCCTGCTTTCCCTTCATGATTGCTGGACCTGCGAATCCTGGCTGTGGGAGACACAGTACCATCGAGTGGACACTGAGGCAAAGCAGAGAGAGCCTTTTGAAGAACTCTTCCCCAGCCCTGCTAGGTATTGGCACCTAGCTGGCACTGTCACTGTGTCTTTGAAAGGCAGCTTTCACCTTTCTATCCAGCTGCTTCTGGGTGGTGAAGACCTGGTAGGACCAGTGAATTCCATAAGTGTAAGCCCATGAATCAGTGTTTGGGCACATATCTGGCCATTTTTTACCCCAGGCAAAATGTATGCCCAGATGCACTGCTCAAAGTTTGGCCCACTGTGAAGATTTCCCTTCACCTCTGTCCTTCAGCGGTGTCTTGGAAAAGGGCTGTCTACAGCTGTCCACTTTCAAGCGTGCCTGCGTAACATGCAGAACCATCCGTAAAGCCAGCCCAGGCCTTCTCCTTCTCTACAGCTGATCGCGTGATATACCCCGTGGGGCTGTAGGTGCATGCGAGGAGACAGAAGGCAGTGTAGCAGGAGAAGGAGCCATGGGCCTTTGGGCAGCTTCTTAAGGTAACTCACTTGTGCCCTCTGGACCTGCTCAGCCTCCATCACATATATACCATTTCCATTTAATGATGGACTGTCACCGTGCACCTCCAACTGTGTGACTTGGTGTGTCAGAGGATACCCAGCTCACAGTGGGCAACTCAGGTCGCATGGCAACCTGGTGTCCCTTGGTCAAGCGTTCAGTTTCCACTAAGGCCCAGTAGCAGGCCAGGAGCTGCTTTTCAAAGGGAGAGTAGTTGTCTGAAGATGATGGCAGAGCCTTGCTCCAAAATCCTAAAGGGCTCTGCTGTGATTTACCAACGGGGGCTGCTGGAGACTCCAGACAGCATCCCTACCTGCCACTGCCACTTCAGGTACCTTTGGATCTGCTGGGTCGTATGGCCCCAGGGGCAGAGCAGCCTGCACAGCAGTGGCCTTCATTTGTTCCGGGCCCCACTGAAAACTGGCAGCTTTCTGAGTCACTGGGTAAATGAGCCGGAGTAAAACATCTAAGTGAGGAATGTGTTGCCTCTAAAATCCTAGTAGTCCTACTAGGAGTTGTGCCTCTGTTTTGGTTATAGGGAAAGCCAGATGCAACAACTTATCCTTCACCTTAAAAGGGATTTCTCTGCATGACCCACACTACTAGAATCCTAGAAATTTCACTGAAGTAGAGGGACCTTGACTTTTAATTGGATTTATTTCCCATCCTCTGGCACACAAATGTTTTACTAACAAGTCCAGAGTGATTGCTACCTCCTGCTTACTTGGTCCAATCAGCATAATGTCATTAGTGTAATGGACCAGTGTGATAGCTTGTGGAAGAGAAAGACAATCAAGATTCCTGTGAACTAAGTTGTGACAGAGGGCTGGAGAGTTAATAAAACCCTGAGGTAGGACAGTGAAGGGATATTTATGGCCTTGCCAGCTGACAGCAAAATTTTTTCTGGTGGGCCTTATGGATAGTTATGGAGGAAAAGGCATTTGTCAAATCAATAGCTGCATACCAGTTACCAGGAGGTGTGTTAATCTGCTTAAGCAAAGAAACCACATCTGGTGCACAGCAGCGGCAACCGGAGTCACCACTTGATGAGTTTACAGTAATCCACCATAATGCTCCAAGACTCATCCATCTTCCACACAGGCCAAATGGGAGAATTCAATGGGGGTGAGGTGGGAACCACCCCCCTGCATCCTTCAAGTCCTGAATAGTGGCATTAATTTCTTTAATCCCTCCAGGGATGTGATTTTGTTTTGGGTTTACTATTTTTAATGGCTTTAGTGGTTCCTGGAGTTGGCTCTTATTTCTCTAGTTTTCTGGAGTTGGTTCTCTAATTTCTGTAATTTCCTGGAGCTGGCTTTCTAATTGACCTCCTTAACAATTCTGTTTCTTCAGAGCCACTCCTGGTACCAAAATCTGTATTGGTTAGGGCTCACTAGTGGAGCACATCATATATATACATAAATATACATATATACACATACATATATATATATATGTGTGTATGTGTGTGTGTATATATATGTATGTGTATATATACATGTACATATGGATTTACAAGGTAGCCTTATAATGGTTCCCTGCAGAGTTTGGTATGGAAGAGTACAAAAGGGCAGTCTGCACACTAGAGAGCCGGAGGATCCGGTCAAAGAATTCAATGGGGATGCTCTTGAATTCTGATGCTCACTGAAGAGTTCTGTGTGAATCCATATCAGGAAGCCGAAGGGCCTATACTGGAAGGGTGAGGAGTCTGCAATAGAAGCCTGGAGCCAGGGCTGGGGATTTAGCTCAGTGGTTAAAGTGCTTGCCTTGCAAGCACAAGGACCCGAGTTCAATCCCCAGCGCCAAAAAACAAACAAACAAAAAAAAAAGCCTGGAGCCAGATGTCCAAAGGCAATGGCAAAGACTGGAGCTCCTCTAAAGAAGCAGAAGTGAGACTTCCTTGTTCTTTCTGTTTTTATTCCATCCAGGCTACAAGCCTGTTGGTTGGTGCCACCCACAACCAGGGTGGGGCTGTCTTCTTCGGTAAGTCGATCATCCAGTTATGCCCAAAACTGTGCAAAACCAACCAACTAGGGGTTTCTTATTCAAGTTGACACCACAGCTAATTATCCCAGCAACAAATACCAAAATTTAGGGTGGAAGTCAACTTGATGGCTTTAAGATCTGCCCAGGGGACTGGTGGAGCACATTCTTGGTGTGTCTGGGTGGGTCACGCTCTCAAGACATGGCCCTGAGGTCTGCTTATGGTCCCTGGATCCTTCCTCTTAGGCACTGTTCCCCTGCTCTGCTTCCTGGCCACCATGAACTAAGCAACCTTGCTCCACCTGCTTTCTACCATGACGTTCCTGCCTTGGAACCTACTGACCATGGAAGGAATTCCCTGAAACATGAGTTAAATTAAACCTCTGGTTCCTTTAAGTTGTGGACTTTGGGTGTTGTGTCCCAGAGCCAGGAAGACTAATATACCATTCATGCAGAGGATGGGAACATCGTTGTTCAGGTCCAAGGCACATAAATTTTTATGACTGTGGCCAGCTAGGAGTAATAGCCTTACCAGTGAGAAAGTGAGGCGCCAGTAGAGTCGCCTACAGCTGGGTGTGGCAGACAGGGATAGTATTGGTGATGTATTCAGTACTACAGTACAGTAGTTGTATGTCCTGGGCCCCAGCCTAGATGGCCACTAGAGGTTATTCAGCAGAGCCTGTCCTGATACGGAGAGGGGACAGATTATTCACCCTCTACTTGATCAAGTTCCTAGGACCGTGTAGGTCCTTGCTAGATCAGTTGGGGTTTGTCATGTCCCCCAGATCAGCCAGGTAATCTGCACTTGTTCCAGAGATCTGGCCTCCATATGAACCCAAGGGACACCATTCTGCCCTCAAAAGCAACCTCTAGGGACTATGAAAGGTGGCTACAGGGCAAATAAGACCTATTGTACAGGCACAGCAATCATGGTAGAGCAGATGGGTGGTAGGAAGGAGACTTCGCACCATAAAGGCAGTGTGAGGGTTGCCTGTCCAGACTGTCCATCGAGTGATCCATCAGAAAGGACCACTTCTGATGTCCACCATTAAGAACTAAAAATCACGTCCGTTCAGTTAATTGCCCTTCAAAGGAGGCAATGTGAACTTACCAGCCAATGGTCAGAGTCAATGCAGGCTCAAAAAATGGGTAATTTGTTACAGAGGTCCTGAGTCCTGGCTCAGCAGGTGCCCTCCTCAGGTACTACAGAGAAGGACGAGGAAGTAGCTGACACTTGCTCTTTGAGCTACCTGTACCCAGACCACCTGCATGTGGTCAGGGCAGAGGAGCAAGCAATTCCATGTTGACAGGGCTCCAGCTGTAGACAGAGTCCATTGTCAGATGGTGTCAGATCAGGAAATTTTAGTTCATAGTGAAGGTGATGACCAGAGCGTTAAGAGTTTGGGTGCCATCTCCTTGACGGAAGAGAACGGCCAACTGGAAGACAAAATCATGTCCAACATGGAAAGAGAAAGACATGAAGAAAGAGCTCCCTGAGACCCACCCAGCCCAAAACTAGCCTGAGTTGAGCCCGCAGGAAGAGTATAGGGAAATAAGCACTTCAAACTCCTCCTTTTCTCTAGTCTTCCAGAGATCCCCACTGGCCGAGCCCACATGGAGGCCACAGGGCCAGGGAACCTAGAGATGCCATCATACAGTTTAGGCCTCTGGTAGAAAAGTCAGAGAAGGGATGGAGATTGGACCTGGAGGGGCAAGAAGAAGATGTATGACACACAAGAAAGGGTTGCAATTTTAAACAGGGAGTCTTTACTAAGGAATTCTAGCACAG
>PVJO010009795.1:0-67504 GCA_004026905.1 Hystrix cristata
GGAGCAGAGGGGAGGGGCGGGGGAGAGGGGGGAGAACCAAGATGCATCATGTATAGGTATAGAATAAATGTAATGAATGTGACCATTGTATGTAGAATGTACCAATACATGTTCTAGGTTTAAAATAAAAAAAAAAAGAAAAAAAAAAGAAAATTAGAAGGGAAGATAGAACAAAATCATAGCAGAAATTTTAAAAAGAGGCAAAAACAAGATAAAAAAAATCATAGAAATTGAGTCCTTTCTTTGAAAAGATACAATCAAGAAACTTTTACCTAGACACTCTACAAAGAAGAGAGATGGAAATAAAATCAGAGATAAAAAGATATATTACAATTAATACTGTGAAAAATACAAAGAATCATTACAAGTAAGTATTAACAACTATGCACAAGCAAATTGGAAAATTTAAAAGAAATGGACAAAGTTTTGGTCACATTAATCTACCAAACTGAAGCATTATTATAGGAAATTTGAACAGTATATAAAAGATTGACTCAAGTGGATCAAAGACCTAAATTCTAGTCCTGAAATTATGTAAATGGTAAAATAAAACATACGGAAAAGATATAAAATACCTGTATATGCACAGATTTTTTTTTTGTTGTTAAAACATCAAAAGCCCAGACAGAAAAGAAAACAAAATAGACAGATGGGAATGCATCAAAATAAGAATCTTCTATGGAGCAAAGAAAACAATTCATAGAGTAAAAAGAAAATATGAAAAAATGAAAATAATAATATTTGGAAGCTCTTTATCCAAAAAGAAATTTATCGTTTGTAATATACAAGGAACATACACAAAAAAATTAGCAACAGGGGTTGGGAATTTAGCTCAGTGGTAGAGCACTTGCCTAGCAACCACAAGGCCCTGAGTTTGAACCCCAGCACCTCCCGCAAAAGAAAAAACAAAAACTTAGCAACAAAACAAAACATTATTACCACATTTAAAAATGAGCGAATTATTTGTTCTTCTAAATGTAGATTATTACACTCATTTGAAAAATAGTATAGTGGTTCTTCAAATAAATAAAAATAGAACTACCATATGATCCAGCTAGCCCTCTATTGGTTGTATATCCAAAGGGAATGGAATCAGTATGACAAAAAGATAGTTACATTTTCATGTTTATTTCATAACTACTCAGAAAACCAAAATATAAAATCAACCGAGATGTCTATTGTCACATAAGCAGATAAACAATATGGAATATGTACACACTGGGGCATTATACATGTATGAAAGAAAGAAATTCTGTTATTTATGGGGACATGGATTATATATGTGTAGAAAATTGGGACATTATTTTAAGTGAAATAAGCCAGGTCTAGAAAGATAAATACTGCATAGTCTTGCTTATACACAGAAGCTAAATAAAGTTGATTTCACTGATGAGGTTAGTAGAATCGTGGTCCCTAGAGTTTAGAAGCGTATGAGGGAGAATGGAGAAAGGAACTTTGGCAATAGATATCAAAATATAGTTAGAAGTGATAAGATTTAATGCTCTACAACACAGTAAAATTGCAATAGTTCACAACAATTATTATGAAAAACTAGAAAGTAGAAGTTCAAGGTTTCCAAACAGGAAAAAATGATTAATAGTAAAAGAGATAAAATTGCTAATTATCCTGATTTCAGTATTTCTCATTTTGCATATGTATTAAATTATCACACTGTATTCCATAAATATGTGTACTTACTATAACCATAAAATATTTATTTAAAGTATGACTAAAAAGAGAGACAAGCAATAGAAAAGTTATTATCAAGAGAAAATATTTGAGGTCATGAGATTTTATACAAGGACAGTCCCTGAAATATTCACTCATAAAGATCCTACATTCATGAAATTGAGGATTGTTTTTGGTTTTTTTTTTTTTTTCACAGAAAGGAAATGATAGATATTCCAGATAAATTTTGGGTCAAGCGATTATCCAATTAAAAACAACGAGTCCCTGCCATCATATGCAAACATTAAATCAGTTGACTTATACATGTAAATGTTAAAAATGTAACACTGTATTATGTACACGAGTACAGTATACTGCACAGTGTACCTCAGCTTACAGACTCAGCTTGCTTTACGGTTTTGGGAAAGATGGCCAAGTTCACGTTTGTGTGGGGAAGACGGCCACGGTCCTGCTTGTCACTTGATGTGGAGTCAAAATACTGCCCAAAGCTTTTGTTTGCTAAATAAATTATTTGCAAACAGAAGCATTTGAGAAATGAGGTATTCCTGTATTTACGACATTGGAGTAGGCAGGATTTTTTTTTTCTTTTTGCTAAGACACAGGAATTAACCTATTGTTACATTTGACATCATTAAAATTAAGAATATCTATTAAAATGCAACAACATAAAAGAAGGAATACAAGAAAAATTGAAAGAAGGTATTTGTATTACTTGCTTGTTAACATATTCCTGTGTGATGTATACACAAATTTTTAAAAATTCAGTGAGCTACAAGACTGCCAACCAAAAAGATGAGAGTTAAATACTTGAATGGTACTTTAAAGAAAGGTAATACTTATTATCAACAAACTCATAACAAGGCACTCAACCTCCTAGTGATCAAGGAAATAAAAACTAAAATTGCAATTAGATGTAACTACTCTTCTTAGACTGTTTAATGAATTGCCATGTATTAGCAAATATTTCAGTCACTGAAACTTGCATATTAATGTTGTGATGTATTGATATAAACGCACTGTGCCACAATCACATTGGAAAATGGAGTTTACAAAACTGAATGTACATTAGACTACAAACATGCTATTTGTATGTGTATTTGTGTATGTCCTTGTAAGTATGTACTTACACAGGTGATTACAATTTTAGTGCTACTAATAGTCTTGATTCTTGATTCTGGTTGTGGTTATTAACAAAAATGTATCAAATTATTAAAGTTAGGCCTTCTAAAATTATATTAAATATGTATTAGTTTCCTAGAATTACTATGCAAAATTACACTGAACTGCAGGCCTTAAAACAACAGAATTTATTCTATCATACTTCAGAGGGCTGAAAATTAGAAATCAGGGGGCAACAGGATTGATTCCTCATTGAGTGTCTGAGGGAAAATCTGCCCCTTGGCTCTCTTCCAGCTTCTGGTGCTGGCCAGCAATTCTTGTAGTTGCGAATCTCGTACTTTATCCTTACCCGACCTTCTTGTCTACATCTCTATGTATTCTTTTCTCTCTCCCATAAGAAAATATTCATTGGACCGGGGGCCTTCTTATAATCTAATATAAACATAGTGTTGCTTACTTTATTTACATTTTCAAAACACCTATTTCCAAAAGAGGTCAAATTTTGAAGGTTTGGTCGAATATTAACTTCCAGAGGATGTTATTTAAACTATTATAAGTAACACTCAATAAATTGTTTTGTAAATATGAAAGTATATATTGTTGAAATAATATTTAGTATTATATTACTCATGTGTTTATAGCTTAGCCTTGGTATTGTACTAGTTTTAGCTAATTCTATTTTATGAAAAAGTAAAGTTATATCTAGAATTGCTTTTTCCTTGTTAGTTAAAATGGTGAATTATTATATATTGTAATGATAAAAGATGAAACACACATATCTCATTAAAAAGTCCAGTTTCAGCTGACGTCTTTTTCATCATACATGCTATATCTGTTTCTTTTCCTTTGTCTTTGAAAGATTTAAAATTTAAGTGACAGCAAGAAAACCAAAACAAAACTTATTTTGTGAAAGTTGATTTACTTTAGCTACAATTCTAAGCTTAAAATCAGTGAGCATATGAATTACTATCACTACTTTTGTAGTAATCGTATACTGTATTATGTCATGGGTTTGAGTGTGTAGTGCTAAAATTTGAAATCAAAGGCCTTTCTTGTATTGTCACGTAACTTAAAAATTTACCTGGAGTATCTATGAAAGACATTAACCACGTAAAGGTACAGCTATAGCATTCCTACTTATAAAAATGCTAAAGATAGTTTCCGATCTAGTCTTCATTTTTTAAAAAAACAATTTATTACTTATTTTTACTGGAATGTGTTCATCATCATTTTCTATGTGGCATATGAAAACAAAAAAATTCACTCTTTAATCCATACAGCTTTTTAAACTAAATCTCAATTTCCAATTGAGCAAAAGATGCTTGGATATTGCTTATTCATATGCATACTCCAATACCTTATCTCAGTTTACAATGTTGTTGAGAGCCCTGGAGACACTAATACTAATTTCATCTTTGTTACGTTCTTAGATAATCTGTTCCGTGGCTTTGTGTATTGCTTACATACGATGTTCAGATTTTACCTTCCCTTAGTGGAGCCTGTTGTTTGGTTTCACTATCAGTAAAGCTTGTTATCGTTTTTCCTGCTAGTTCAGCTACTAGATTCAATTACTGTCCCTCATTCTAATGCCCAATGCCCCTACTTTCTTGCAACTTTTTGTGTTTGGTTATTGACATAAATACATTTTCCCCTTTCAAAAGATCACAGGTGGTCTTAAATAAAAAATATTCTTTCATTTTAAAATGTAATATGGGATAAAGAAGAAAGTTAAAAGATGAAAGGGGAAAAAAATGGAAAAGTGTAAATAAACTTGTTGCAAATAGAGACGGGTGGGTGAGTGGAAGGGAGGGGAGGGGAAGAGGGGGGAACCAAGATATATCATGTACAAGCAGAAAATAACCATGTTGATTATGATCATTATGTATATAATGTACCAATACATCTTCTTGGTAAAAATAAAAAATTAAAATGTAATATGGCCTAGCATTATATAATATATATATATGAATATATGAAATATATATATGAATATATGAAATATATATGAATGTAATTGTATCTTTCAGTAATAATATATTTAAAATGCAAAATTAATTACACTGTTGGAAAATGAACTTAGCGCAGAGGTATAGCAATATATTAAGTAGTATCAGGGTAGCCAATCTGAAAAAGATGTTAATAAACCAAATATTAGTCTTTCAAATAGTCTAGGAGAGGAAATACTGAACAAAAAAACACTGTCTAAGAAAATCACCACTTTTATTTGTATTATGGTAAGCTAATAAAGGCATATAAAATAGGATTTTAGACTTTTTACTAGGCCCTAAATATATAGATTTTAAAAAGTTATTTGATAAGATAGTATACTTCAGGTAGAGGAAAATTTCTGCTCTTCACTTTTTGTACTCATATGCTGCATAATGAAGTTTCAGATAAAAGACAAATCGCATAAATGAGAGTGGTCCCATAAAGTTATAATGGACCTAAAGCATTAGTATCATCTAGTGATGTCTTAGCCATTATAATATTATAGCAAAATATGTTATCTCCGTTCTGCGGTAATGCTGGTGTAAATAACCCTACTGTCCCGTCAGTTGCATGAAAGTACAGCACACACAATTATGCACCGCACATAACACAGATAATGATAATCGATTTCTGTCGCCAGTTTATGTATATCCCATCCTATACTTACTACCGTGTACCCCTCTAACTTATTAAAAATAGTCACTGTAAATCTATGCTATGATACACTGGTAGCAGCTCCGTGTAGCTCCTAACCATTGCCTTCTATTCATTGCATCTCTTGAATGTATGATTTTCTCTTGTGATTTAAATGTGCGATATTTTGTTTATCATGGTTTTAGGACTAGTAGGCTCTACCATTTGTAGACACACTATAAAGCCTGGGTATTTTATAGCCTGTACTGTCTAGGTTCTGTAATTACATTCCATGATGTTTGCATGAAGACAAAATCTCCTGATGCTTTTCTCAGAATGTAACACAATTGTTAAGTGATTCATGACTATATATATATATATATAAAATGCAGGAAGTGATAAAAGTTTAAGGTATATGAAAAATGTTATAAATATCCTATTCCATATAACCTTGGCAATGATCATTTCAAGAACTGAAAAATATTATTGCTGTAAACACCAGGTACACCCCACCTGATGACTTTGCCATGAGCACTCACCTAAAAGTCAGTCTGAATGAGCTGGGAAAGGAGAGTCAAGATAGCTGCCCTTATACAATGTCAGACAGTGTGGGTGAAAAATGAATGCAGCTTCCTTGCTTCCTGGATGAAACAACTCATGTACATTCTTCTCATTGATACTACAAACTCATACACTAGAAGCGTAAGCGTTAACTGGATCCTTATTCAAAATCCTAGTGGCTTATTCAAACCTACAGAGTAAGAATGTCTAGTAGGCAAACACCACAATCAGATTAATTAGATGTTCAGGTAGCCTTTATGGCAGCTACATTTTGGGAAATGTTATTTTATAGCAGGTGTTAGAAAATCATTTATTTATAGGCCTATGTTTCCTATAGTAACTCTGGCAAATTGTCACAAATTTGTCAAAACAAAGTATCACAGGATAATCTATGATCATCACTGCCCCTCAAGGTCTTTGACTTCAACACATCAGTAAACTCCTTTTGCCGTGTAAGGAAATATATGAAGATATTCTGGATCTCTTTCAAGGGTCATTATTAGCTTACCATAGGCCAGACGGGAAATATACTTAGCAGTATCTTACAAGAGGGAAAATTGGAGCTAGTGTGTAAACAGATTATACACTAAGAGAGAAAATACCTGCCTCGCTACATTTTCCGGGGCAGGCCATTCCAGCCGCGGAGCCTGCAATGACTCAGCTGGAGATATTTTCCAGAGGAAGTACAGCTAATCTCAGGCTAGTACCTGATGGTAGAGAGAGTTTTGGTTTCTCCTCCACCTACAATTTTTGTTCTTTGTCCGAGGAATACATAGACCCTTGATCTCTTTTCTCCCTTCCTGAAGAGTTTTGCGAATTCAATTCGTGCAGCCAATGAGAGAGAAGGCAATTTTCTGAGTCCTAGTCTACCACTTAGACTGAAATCCCAGGGCTGGCTCCTCAGGAGTTTTCCGCAGAAGAGTTTCTGGGTTGAAAACAGTAAACGACACGGGCCTCCTGCAGCAGTAAGGTGCAGTCAGTGGTTGAAACAGCAAAACAGAGAATGTTTGGGGTGGTTTCTGTTTCACAGTGCTAGACGGCTGCGATGGTGCCCCTGTCCCAGGAGCTCCCAAAACAGGCAGTGTGCCTGCGAACTACTGTTTGATGATCTCTATCCTGCCATCTCCCAGCAATCCCCAAAGGGTGTCTAAATGGAGCAGAGGGTGGAGGAAAAATATTTAAGTATAGGAGATAAATGATGATAACAAAAAATCATTTTGCATGATAGTAAACTCCTGGGATCACAAATGTTTTAAAATCATTCTAGAGGAACAAAGAGCTAGTCACATCCTCACCCCCCCCACACACACTTTCTAGGGCATTTTCCAAGTGTACCAGTAGGCGGTTCTCCACCAATTTTTTTTTTTTAATTTTTATTTTTACAAAGAACATGTATTGGTACATTGTATACATAATGATCATAACCAACATGGTTATTTTGTACCTGTACATGATGTATCTTGGTTTTCCCCCCTCTTCCCCTCCCCTCCTGTTTCTCTAGTACAAACTCCAAATGCTAGTTTGAAGTCAGAAAAAGTGTTTGCTTTCAATTATATGAAAGAAGGGACTTTTATCATAATTTATGCTTATGAAGAAGTATTTCCCTTTTCCTAGGGCAAAATAAGAATAAGATATCATAAAGCGCTTGCCTTGCAAGCACAAGCACCTGAGTTCGAGCCCCAGCACCAAAAAAAAAAAAAAAAAAAAAAAAAAAAAAAAAAAAAAAAAAAAAAAAAAAAAAAAAAAAAAAAAAAAAAAAAAAGAATAAGATATCAGAGAGGGAATACATAGAAGGGTAATGCACATATTTTCAGTTATGGCTTAATGTGTTTTAGTCAGAAATTATAATCCAGACTTTTAATACTAAAGAACACTATACTTACACACATACATGGCTCATGCAAGAATTTACAGTTTATTAGTTTTAACTAATCAAGCTAACAGTTTCACTACATATCCTGTTCCAATACCACAATTAGGAAGAAACATTTCATGTAGTGTTATTGCCATCCATTAGATTTCATTTTAACTATAATAACATTAGTGAGTAACAGGGCGTGGAAATGAGCTGCGTAAACTGTGCAGTATCAGACAGAGATTTTATATCTACTTTCTAGAATGAGCTTACTATGGTGTTAGTGCCTCTGTGATAGCTCAATTCCAGAGTAAAAATAAGCAAATATTAAAACAATTAACATTTAAAATGAAAAAGCTAGGTCTGTGTAGGATCAGAGTTTGAAGCAAGTATACAATAGTTCACATTTTCTTACTTGCATGCTCATAAACATATAACTAAAAACAAATAAATCATATTTATTGTGTAGATTAATAGCATTTTATAAGAACAGAATATATGTCCATCCATTTTAATTATTCTTTTGTCAGATATTTTAATATAGTTTGTTATATACAGTTATACAAACATATTAAAATTAGATAGAAATTTATGATAGATTTATACTGTATAGGTAGTGCTAATTCATATAAGTTATTGAAGTCAGTTTATGTAATAATTCTAGTAACATTTGAATAGAGAAAAATGAAGTAATTACCAAGCTGGTCAACACTTTCACTGTCCCTTCACCCTACAAATTTCAACATAGGTAGATTTAAAACATATTCAGAACTATAACTATCTGTAAAAAAAATAGAACATGTTTTTATAAATTAACCATACACTTTTAAATTACTAAAGTTTGACCACTGCTGAGTTATCCATTAAAGATTAACATTCCTAAGTAGCTCAACAAAGCAGAAGGTGAACTTTAGAAAACATATGAGTGAGATTTTTACGTTCTTTAGAAGTAATATTTGGTTAAACAATAGTCGGAATATTCTGCTAGAAAGACTTTGTGATAATAGAACTCTTGATTGGAAAAACAGTAAACATTGTAGGTTGTTAAAAATCATGGTGGAGTCAAAATAATGAAATGTTTGCAGATTCTCTATGAATAATGAGACATTAAAGGGCATGTGTTTTTTTCTCAAATATGTGGCATATTATGGTAAACATGTAGTGTTTGTGTTTTTTCAGAATAACCACTCAGATTATTTACTAAACATACATCTGCACAAGAAGTTCAGAGTGATATTTATTTAAAAACCCCAAATTTTATTTTATTTTATTTTATTTATTTATTTTTTTTGTGGTGCTGGGGATTGAACTCAGGGCCTTGTGCTTGCAAGGCAAGCATTCTAATCACTGAGCTAAATCCCCAGCCCCCAAAACCCCAAATTTTAAAAGAAGCCAAACACTTTGCAGCTGGACAATAGAACACATAGCTTGGGAGCATCTCAGGGAGTGGCCAGATTGGACCCATTACAAGCTCAAAGCTTTGAAAGGGTGGATTTAATTTTTTTTTTTTTTTTTCCTTTGAGAAGAGATTTCTAGGATACCCTGCTCACCCTGCTGCTTGGACTACCTTGGGAAGTTTATTCCCAAATGCAGCCAGCCAGGTGCTTAGAAGCTGCTGCAGGCATCATCCAAGGGGGTAATCCTCCTACTCAAACTGATGGCAGAATTTGGCATCATCTGCATGGTGCTGTTTTATGGGAATGCAGAATGTGAACGTGATGGGGTGATGGACTGTCTTGGGCTGGCTCTCCTCTCTGTAGTTTCCTCACAGATGGTCTATCTTACTGGCTGCTCCACATCCCTGGTTTCCATAGCAACTTTGGTTTCACTCTCACAGTTTTGCACGTTACCCTACCAAGTGCTTCTGGCTGGACTGTGACCTGTCACACCACATTCCTGGTCTACCTGCCATCCTTTGAAATATGAGTGGATACCTTGAAGGAAGAAATTATATGACTTTTTTCTTTTAATTTTCCATATTGCCCAATGATTTCTATTCAAAAGGTGCTCATAAAATAATTATGATTATTATGACACCAAGATTCACAACAACTAAAAATATAAAAAATGAAAACAGATGTATTTCTAACTAAAAGGCATAAAAATCAGTATGTTTATTTCATAATATTCTAGGAATATATTAGATATTTAAACTAAATAAAGACGATCCATCTCCACACTCCAAACTTCTCATTCATATACTTTATGAATATGCTTTAAAAGTGGCCATCCATCCTGAAGTTGAACTTTTCACTTATGCTGTCATGAAATTTCCTTCTTCAAAACTTCAGAAAGTGAGACACATATTTAATATCCCATAAACATTGAGGACATGCATCTGTTTGCTTAGGTGCACACAAAAACATAAGGAATACAAAGGGAAACTTTATGAATAAGGTTGTGTATCAAGCTGAATATAATCAAAATCATTTTTATAGAGCCCAAAATTGAAATTTTGAGCAAGCTTTAAATGACTTTATGTTAGTTGTATTAGAGACTGAAGGTTCTTGTGTTCGAGTTCAAGAAGTAAAACTACATTCATAAGATAATTTTCTCAGGAAAATATTGTTTCCTTATGAGTTTCAAATAACTGGCTCCCATCAGAAATTTTGATACATATTTCTACTGTGAGTTTGAGACTACATGTGTTTCATTCCTCCCATGTTTATTTCAAGAAGCCAAGAACTGAGCGAAGTTCCAAAATAAAATGAAAAATATGACTATTTTGAAAATACTACTGCTAGTTTAAAAGCTATGCCTTATTTCAGAATAGATCAATTACTAAGGGCAGTCTTCAACTTGATATCCAATTCTCTGAGTACCTTTTTTTTTTTTCCTGTAGAGAATGATATGCATATATTCTCCTTTCTACCAAATCTTCCATGACAGTAAATGGGGTAGAATTTCAGTTGAATTGCAAGAGGAAAAGAAAAAACACTACCATTTCATATATATATGTGTGTATATATGTGTGTGTGTGTATACATACATATATATATATGTATCAGTGTTTGAGGTTGAAGACTCAGAAAACCTGCTTCACTAGGAATCTGAAAATCTGAAGAATTTGGAGAAGATAGGGAAAAACACATTTTTTTCTAGTCATTAAAGCCTTCTAGAAAGATGCTGACCATTTTTTAATGTTTCCATAAGGTTTGATTCTGTGCAATGCCTTTTATCTCATGAAAACTCCTTCTGAATCCTCGAGCACATTCATTTTCTCTTCTCAATCTATTTTTAACATTTACTTTTAGTTAATCTTGTCAGCGTCTGCCCTCAAACTCTGAGGTCCTTTGAGAGGTTTATGATTCATGACAATATAAAGTAGAGTGAATGTCAGATAAGTTCCTGCTGAATAAGTCACTTATTTTCATATGTTTATTGCCTTCATTGCTGTATCAGATCAAATCAACGTCTATAAAATGTTTCACACTGATACCTCTCAATAAATATTTAGTCTGATCATTCCTGGCACCAGTATTAATAAAATGGACTTTATAAGAACTATTCGCAACATGTTTTGAGATGCCCGGATGATATTTATATAAAATACATCATATTGATTAATATTTATTACATGATTAAAAATTTATACAGTAACTATCACGTTAAAACCTAGACACTTTGGCAAGGATACTATTGGAGCATTGCAATACAGTGGATGGAAAATAAAGGACATCCTATTGGCTATTATTGTCAGTTCAGCACAGGCTCAGGGACAAGAAATTCTATGCAACTAGGAATACAAGATTTGAAAAAGAAATGACTTGGAATTAATCTGTTTTTAGGAACATTATCCCCATTACCTTTCTAAAAATTTCATTAGTTTATCACCACATTTTTTTCTTTTTCATGTATGCTCAATGGCATATAGTCACTTTATTCTGGTTCATACCTGTCATTTTTCATCATCCATCATTCTGATATTCATATTCTCCTCTAAGCTATACCTAGTCTTTCTATGTACACTCTATCCTTACATTGTCTTTTCATATATGTGTTGCTATTGTTACACATTTGTTCTTAGGCAGAGGATTTATTTCAATTTACAAAGTATAATGATTTGGGGGGTTGGGAATTTAGCTCAGTTGTAGAGTTCTATCCCCAGCACCTGCCCCCTCAAAATATATATACATAATGGTTTAATGAAAGAGGGCTTCTTCTTCCATTTGGTAACTGTGTAGATAGGCAGAAATTTCAATGATTAAGAAATTGTTTCTGTAGATTTTCTTACAGTTGTATTTTAAAAAGCATATTACATTCTACATTCCAAGATGATATAAATATTTTCCTTCTTCTGTGGTGATATAACTCAGAGATGACAAGAACAGAGTACAGTAATTCTACTTTACACTAATAATCTCAGTAAGTGATGAGCTTGATGAAATTTGTTTTTCCCATATACACTTACTGTCTTTGAAAAATTAAGGAATATTAAGGAGGTAGCACAGCAATCTTGGAATTTCCAAATAAAGTTAACTTTTTATTCTCATTTCATCTTCAATGACAAGAGCAAATGCCCATGCCTTAATTCTTTCTCAGAAACTCAGTATTTTGAAGTGGTTTATATAGCCTCATGTTTAGGCAGAAATGGAAAATAAGAAAATAAATTAACTATTGTTTGTCTTTTCTAATAGAAATAATTTTTTAACATACCCACATTATAAACTAGTAAGCATGAATAGCATTTTATACTATTTGCTTTTTTTCTGTCAGAGGTTTAATTAATGACTTGCCACATTATAGAGATTATTACATAATTCTAAATATATTCTTTTGACTTATTTATCTAGTCATGAAAAACCTGGTCGTATTATAATAGACAAACTGTTACCATTATATAAAATGTATTTAACATCTATGCATAGCACTGTAGATAAAGAACACAGAAATTCGTCTTTAAAAATCATTCCTTGATCAAAATAGTGTCATAGTTCCATCTACTCTCAGAATATTGAGAACTGAAAAGATATCTTGAGTTTCACATTTGCTAATATTCAGGAAATTAAACAAAGATTCCAGATGATAAAGGAAAAAAATTTTAATCGTTGATTTTATTTTCTTTTTCATGTTCTATTTAAGAGTACATTTTGTCTTTAATGAGATGAAAACCTATAAGATTTGTCTTCAGGATGTGAATATATATGATTAATTCTCAGCCAGTTTCTCCAACAAGATTATTAAAGAACAACACAATTTTTTCAAAATAAATTCATTTAAGAAACATCAGTTAAACATTTTACATAACTCTGTCCAAGATGTATTATTATTATCTTCAGTTTTAATAACTAAAGACTAAGAGTACTTCATAATGCAAGTTTACAAAGACAATTCTTTACGATCTTATTTATGTAAAATATAAAAAAAATTGATGTCATATAAGTTGAGAGTAGAGTGGTTGTTACTAGAGGCTGGGGGCAGGGTATGTGGGTGAAGGATTAAAAGGATAATCAACATGTACTAAATTACAGTGAAATGGATTTATAAGGTTCTTGTGTACTATTGTATAGTTCTGGTGTACTGTAGTATATTATGGTGTACTATTGTGCAATATGGTGACAGATATTGTATAGTATGGTGAGTTGTGTACTATATCTCTCAAAAATAAGAAGTTGGAATGCTATCACCATGAAAACCATACATTTTGAAGAAATAGGTAAGTGTAAACTGATTTAAACATTACATTACATATATATGTACTGATACCTCACATGATACCCCATTCATATGTACAATTTTATTTATCAGATAAAAAGAAACTTAAATTTAAACAATAAAATGATTTATAATTGAACTATAAAAAGTGAATTTTTATACTATAGATTAAGGAAATTTTTCAGGGAATAATATTTCCACATTAGAAATTAAATTAATTTTTATTACTAGTTTAGAAAAATAAAAATTTTTAAATAACTGTTCTTTACATAGTGATTTTTATTATACACTATTTTTATCATCATGAGATAACTTATTTGTAATGTATCAGTTACTAAGATGATATAGAAGTGGTGTAACATCTATTGTAGATTACAAAAATCATTCAAGAACAATGTCAGTGATTCTTAATACTTCAGTTTACAGGTCCTTTAAATTGCTTAATTTCAGGTTCAAAGTTTTCTCTACATAGATATAATGGCACTTAAGTTGCACCATCATACATTGCCATGCAGGTAAAAGTAATTATGCCTTCAAAAAGTTCTATATTTTTAAAAAATAATTGTCAGAGTGATAATTTCTGTATCCTTATAAATTCAGCAATCCAATTCATTTTTACTCACACATCCTCAAATTTTACTTCTTCATTTTTGCCATTATTTGAAACCCTGCTCAGTAGCAGTCTGTCTGAACTGAAAAAGCTACAGCAGTAAAAACATCTCTAACTTTTAAAGAATTCTAATTGAGCAATGATAACACCCTGAACTCTCTACCAAATTATCAAGAGTTTATCAGCTACAGTCTCAATAACTTCATTGTGTGCTCTTTACCAGTTTCTGCACTTCAGAATGAAAGACACTTCTTTGTGCTAAAGTGAGTTAGGGATTATATTCTGTAAGAATCACTATGGGTGATAGACGCCTAAGTGATCTCCTGCTGCTGGACTTGGAGCGTGAAGCTGCTGAGAATACTAATAGCAACAAAGCAAGAGCAGTTTTTGCTAGTTTAAGATCGTGCCAGTCTCTATTGATGTAAACAGGGATTTGATGGATGAAATGATCCGTCTACTCTCCACAAGCAGCAAATAAAACTTATTTTAAATTGTTTATCCTCTTAGATTTCATCTGAAATGCAAGATGAACTGAGACTGAACTGATGATAATATTGGATTATGATTTTGAGGTATACAATTAAGCCGGCACACAGCTTCTTTCCTCACTAGGTTTTTTGCTGTCTGGTAGTTACCATCCCCAGAGAATTTATTGGGAGAAAAATGAAATTTTTAGAAAAGAAAAATGAAAAGAATGATGCTCAGGGAAGACCTACTGCTTCAAATCAGGGATGAAGGGAGAATATAACAGTTTTGGCTGTAGAAGCAGCATTTAGGGCCCTCACCTAACTGCTGATTTTCACACTGTATTCGATCAGTAAGTTCGTGTCAAGGATATACTGTACCTTGCAATGAATGACTCTCCTACTGAGAAAAACTTTTTTAGATTCTCTCTTCTGTGGAGACGTCCTCTCCAGAATTCATAAAATACACTCTTGTTTTCCAGACTCAGCAATAATGTCTCTTGTGCTTTGCTACTGAATAATAGTTATGTATGTTTTGGACTGAAAATGGCACCCCTGGAGTGAATCATTGTAAAAGTAACTAACGTGAAAAGTTGTTTTGCAGATTTTCCTGTGTCAAATGCTCATTTCATGGTATTATCACAAGTCATTTCTTTCAGCACCTGAAGTATAGAGAGGATTGACATTACCAGAGAAGGAAGTGAGAAATTGTTGAAAAGAAAGGTAAAGGCGAGGCAGTAAGGCAATGAATATATCTTTACTTTTCTTGATGAGGCTACTTTGTCATAATGCCACCCAAATGGCATAATGACTGCCTGGAAAACACCAAATATCAGGTACACAGCATTACAGAGTCAAAGTATAGGTATAATAATTTTGTAAATCAAATTTGCAATTTATATATGAACTATAACTATTCCTCAGAGATTTTTTTGGAAGAGAAATCCTACAGAAGTTTGTCTTTCTATGTGCCAATCTGTTTTACTTTAAACTATATTTCCCTTCCTCTTTTTGCTCTTTTACATACTCAATAATGTATGTTTATCCTCGCTTCTTTCAAACCAAAGCTGTTTCAAAGCCTTTTTTGGGGGAGGGGGAGCAGTGCTGGGGATCTCGGATGTTTCAAAGCCTTTTGTCCTCCATTTTCCAAGGTCTTCATTCCCCAGGTTATGTCCTGTATCTTTATTTCTAACCTGCCCCAGTAGTAAATACCATTGCCAGAGCAGTATTCTTTTGGGATGTTCCAGTGAACCATTATTGTAAGTTATTAAATGCAGTCAAGTCATAATGTATTGTTCCTTCTCAGAAGAAAAATCCTATTTTAAATTAATACGATAGGAGTAAAGTGAAGATAATATATTTCAAGGCATTTTATTATTTCTTTTCTGGTCTTCCTATGTCAGCATATTCTTTCATTTGAAATAGCTCTCCCAACAGAATCATGTAAAAAGGAGTCTACGGAACAAACACGTTATCTCACGTTATCTCAATCTTGTGTCTCTGGTGAATTAAAGAATTTCATCTTAATTTCTGGTAGAGGGGAGTACACTATATCACAGTGACAGACACCCACACAAGTTGAATTTTCTCTGTAGTATGAGTCCATGTAGGAGAAAATTTCCCTTATATTATCTTAATACTGATACAAATATTACCTTAGATTATGCCCTTTTCCAGAATGACCATTGGAGATATTTCTAGTTGCTGTAATTTTAATGTGATAATTGTAAGAGATGTCTTTGATTTAGACAACAAACATATTTGGACTTCTTAGGCCAATGTTATTTTTCAATTAACTTCAAATCATTAGGAAAATGTTAGGATTTTCTGTGTCACTTTTATATGCTGCAAGGGAGATAATCCTTAAACAAGTACAGAGATAAAAGGCCTATCAATACAAATACCAGTTTAGTGTTTGCATTGAAAATATTTTCCCTCACTATAAACCATTAATGAAAATAGTCATAATCACTAGTCCAATACCTTCATTTGCATAGATCTTTATATTTTTATAGAGTTATGAATTTATCCATTTAAAGACTGAATAAAGTATAATGGGTTATACAGTACTATAAGTTTTGTCCAGCTAATACACTGGAGAATATTTTTAGACTGGAAAATATTTAGATTATATATTAGTATTTTATTACATTTTCATAATTTGTCTTAGTATATAAGAAATATATAGATGCACATATTTAATGCTTAATGTTAAAAGTAAAATTGCATCTAGAATCTAGAATTTTATAATCCCTGCTCAAAAGCTCATTTGTCTGCTTTATGTACTTTGTGCCAAGATATTCCAACCTTTAATTAAAACTAACAATCCCCAGCATCCATTCAGTATCCAAAGCTGCAATATTGCCACACTTTGATATCTATGCCAAAAGGTATCAATGACTGTGGATTTGGACATGTGGCCTCCTGGATTATCATAAACTATTCATGGAGCTCCCATAGTGTTCAATGGCATTATTTTAAGTCCTACTGAGGAAAGTGCATTTTTCTCTGCTAGGAAGAGTTTATAGAAATCTGTGACCATCAGTGGGTAATTACTTTCAGTCTGTATTAATATATAATCTGCAATAGGAAAAATAGGCTATCAAAGCTAAAAGCAGAAGCAGATAATAAAAAACATATTTATTAAATACTTGAATTAGATTTCTCTTTGATAATTTCTGTAATATGAGGAATTTTATTTCATTTTTCCTTAATATAATACTGTTTTCCAATGCTAATCTTTTTGAGTAAATACCTCTTCAAATATAATAAATAATGTGTTTTATTTGTAAAGCATTTTACATTTTCAAAACAAGCTTATATCAAACTTTTTGTATTTAGTGTAAAATATAATGCCAAAGTGAGGTGTCATGTTAATAATTTTACAGAAGAGGACAGAGAATTTGAATTTGACCATCTCCCAGAGAGATAATGGCAGAGGAAACCTTGAGAAATCAAATGTTCATTCAAAGTATGTGTTGTCAGAAGGATTTTGAAGGGGCGTGCATAGCATTTGAGTATATCTGGTGCTGACTATAGAAATTTTCCCCCTGGTAGAAAGATCCGGCAACTGAGGAATATAAAATTAAGAATTTTAAAAATATAAATGGCAGGCATGTCCAATAACAAAATTAGAAAACATATAGACATTATTTATGACTATTTTTGTCTCATTCCAAAAGAAATATACAAGGGATGACAATTATGCTTTGGGACATGTCTGCCAAGAAGCAAATTTAGCAATTTATTTTATGATGGGTTTTAAAAAGGAAAGCACAGATACAAACTCTATTAGTCAGTTTTCTTGTTGTTAGGCACAATACCAGAAACCTACATTTAAAGGAGCAGGGGGTTAACTTGGCTTGTGTTTTCAGCAAGTCAGTCCATGGTCAGCTGGCTTCAAAGCAGAAGCATCATGGCAAAAGGGTATGGCAAAACAAAGCTGTATAATTAAAGGCCACTTGCAGGTAGAGCAGAAGAACTGTCCAGAAAGGAAGGGGCCAGAAAACATGTATATTACTGAAAGTCACAGCTCTGTGTCCCAACCAGAGATATCCAGAAATGTGTCTTACTAATCCCCTAAGAGGCATCCAAGCCAATCAAAGCTTAGTAATCACAGACACATAACTTTAGTATGAACTAATTTCCCTGCATACAGTCAATGGTCTTAGAAGTTTATATAAATTAAGGATTTTTCTCTACTCTAATGGAGATTTTTTTTTATCAATTGTCAGGGTTTTGTTTGTTCTGTTTATCTTTGTTTGCTAGCACATATTGCTGAAGATTTACCATACAGTCTTTTTATAAAAATTGGAAGGGGAAATTACCCCCTTCCTACCTCCTGCCAACTGGAAGGAAGTCACATGATCCATGCCTTTCCAGTCACTTAAAGACTCTTCATGCTAGGGAGGCAATGGGGTGAATGATGAGAATTCAGTCATGACTGAATGTAGAGAAAGCAACAAATACCAGATATGTCATGGCAGTACTGCTAGTAGCAAGACCCAACAAATGTTTATTCTTGGGTCAGAATTTGGTTGATCTTTTGTTTTCAGTTTCCACTAACATCTGCTATTCCAAACAAATCATTGATATGATTACAATTAATTTCCTCTGCAATGAAGCAAACTTCAGTTCGTCCATAGCTTATAATTGATATTTGTAGATTTTAGGCTAGAGGATAAAGAACAGGTGGTGCGTGTACATGTGAGTATATGTGAGATGTATGAGCCACTGTATATTATAGAAATTTATTTAGATTCATTCATAATTTTATTGTAAAATATGTCTTCAATGTCCTCATATCAATCAATGGTATTTTGGTTGAACATAATAGAAAAAAAAATCATGTTAGCCAAATTTAAAATAGTCACAAAACAAAAATGACTAAATTTTAATAGAAGGAGATGCATTTCTTCCAGGAAAATAAAATGAAGAAATCTAAGAATAAGATTATATATTGTTATATTTGAAAAGAAGAAACAGATAGCTGAGAGTCTTGATGCTGCTGTGGCCTGTTATCTCTCAGGGAATTCTTGATCGATCAGATACAGCATTCAAGCTCTGGGCCTCTGCTTCTCTGCTTTGAATGTAAGAGATAGAGTGTGGAAAATGTCAAAAGAGCCTGCTTTTCTAGGAGCTATGAAAGGTATGACCTTGCTATTGTAGGTGGTGACACGACAAGCTTGATTATCCCTCTCTTTCAACCGAGCAACCAGCTTCTTCCTCTCCCAAACACTTCCCAACAGAATAGAAATGTGTTATACTGTACCCATTAAAAAAAAAAAAAAAACTATTTTTCCAACGCACTATAGGCACTATAATTTATTTCCCTTTTTAGCAAAAATTATACAAGTAATTGACTCTCTTAGCTGGGTGTACTTCCTCAGTCCACATACTTTTCAATCTTGGTTTCTTCCAGAAACTTTCCCTGGATTAATCTTATCAAATTGTAAATGGCTGCCATGTCATACTATCCAACATCACTGCTACGTCTTCACTGTTAGCCTATCAGCAGATTGATACAGATGATCCTACTTGCGACCTATTATGTTCACTTTGCCTTCACAAGAGCATATACATACGATTGGGCCTCAGCCCCACTGATGATTTGTACTCTGGGCCATTTGACTATCGTCCTAATGTACCTAAACTCTAAATACCGAAGTATCTTGGCATTTTTATTTCCAATCTTCTCTTTTTCTACCTAGATTTGCTCCTCAAATAATCTTATATACTAGTTCCAGGGCTTTAAATAAAATCACCTAATATTAACTCTCAAATTCATGCCCTTAAAATTAGCCTCCTTTTTTTTTTGTTTTTGGCTCAGACTTGTGTCCAACGGTCTATGAAAAAATTACATATGTTGATATCTAATTGGTAAATCAAGATAACTGAATTTCATCTGCACTCGAATCTCTTATATCTAAAATGTCACTCATATGAAGACATCTCACACATCCAGTTAGTCAAGCCACTCTTAAGAGTTACCTGTGAATTTTTCTGTTGTTCACTCAACAGAAATTCAAATAATTATTAAAATCCTGTCGCTAAAACTAACAACACATCCCAATATTTATCTCTTCAGTTCACTTCCGTTCTCACATAGAATTCTCTTTTTATAGTATAGGGGTCTATATTCACTTGTCTGTTTTAATACATTGGTAGTTTTCCACACAATTTAAAAAAACATGAAACCTAGAATTTATAGCAAGGGATATACATTCAACCACATTCTCCCACCTGCTGAACCCCACACCATCAACCAGCCCTCATCTTTGATCAAAATTCTGTGTTGCACATCATTCCAGCCTCACTTCCATCCTTGCTGTTCTTCATTCTGCCTGAGGACCTTTGTACTTACTGTTTCCTTGTATTTACTGTTTATTCATAAGCAAGGGACCACACGGTTTGTTTCCTTATTAGTTTCAAGTCTCTGTTCAAGTGTCACTTTATAAAAGACTGTCTAAAGACTATTCATAAATATTATATACACATCCAATCTTTTTCTTGCCTATTTCTCATACTTACTTTATATAATCTGATGCCAGTTAAAATAATTTGCCTATGATATGGTTCCTTCCATAAATTGTTTGGAAAAGCAATTTATTTCCCATTTCACTAAGCAAAATGATTGTATTTCTCATTCCCATTGCATATAGATGAGACTTTTCATTTTATTTATGACTAGTGGATTGCTGGAGAATGTTATTTAGGCCATACTCACACTATGCCATACAATGTCCTTTACCTTCTCCCATGTTATCTTTCCACTCACACTGCTGAAACTGAATGGCTATTACAGGAGGAGCCAAGTGACAGAAAGAACACAGATCTGAGGCTACTGCCTGTATCGGTCACTTTCTGGTCATTGGGATAGAATACTCAGTTAAAGGAGGAGAAGTTTATTTTGTTTCATAGTTTTTAGATGATGCAGTCCATGGTCAGCTGGCACTAAGGGAGAGCATCACGGTGGAAGGGCATGGTGGAGGATAGCTCCTCACTCCATGGAAACCAGCAAGAAAAGAGAGAGACGATAAGAGCCAGGAACAAGAATACAACTTTTCATGTCTTACCCCCAGAGACTTGCCCCTTCCAATCAGGCCCCGCTGCTTAACCCATGAGATTTTGTGGGGACTTATTAAATCTAAAGTTTATATTTTATGTCCACCAAGTTTCATACCCATCTCATGCAAAATATGGTTCGTGCATCTCAGTCACCAAAATCTTAAATGTTGTAGCACTGCTGAAAACTTCGAGTCCAAAATCTACTCAGATTCAAAGTAAACTCTTACCTATGAGCCCCTTTAAAAATCAAAAAGAAATTTAAGTATTTCTAAAATATAATGTCACAAGGTAAACAGTTTTATGCCAAAAGTGAGAAATGAAGGAGTAGAAAGCCATGGAACCAAACCAAGACCAACAGCTAGCAGAACAAACATTAAATCTTGTTGCTGCACGTCAGCACGCGAAGCAGGCCATGGTGAGACATGGGCAGCTCTGTCCTGTGGCCTTACTAATTTCACCCCACATGGCCTCTCTCTTAGGTTGTCTTTGCTTACTGTATACATCCATTCTTAGCAGACATGTTCTTGGTATCTCCAAATTCTTGGGGTCTCATTGTACCTTTGGCTTTACTGTCACACTTTTGTGCATTGTGCTCTCAGGGACATATTGCATTACCTACTAGGATTTCCTATGAATTCCAGGTAGAATCCTCCATGACCCCATAACTCTTACGTTCTTCAGATCTGAAAAACCAGCCCCACATGGATGACATCAAGGTCCGACATAATCTCCAGCATTATTCTGGGCCACTTGGATAACAATGGAAACAGCTTTTGAGTGCCTACATGGCTTAACTCAAGGAACCATTTCCCTAAGTGGTCTTGAATTGGCAAGGTACCTTGGAGCGCTCTTCCCAAAATAAAATTGTTTAGAGAGTTTACACTTCTACATCCTGAGCCTGGGAAGGATGGGACCTGGCCAAATCTTGAGATGCCTTCAAGTCTTCTTCCCTCTTGTCCCAATGCAAAGTAAATACTGAACTTCTTTTTAGTGCTAACCTCTTCAGAAACCGTGATCTTCATGGCCCCGACATTACAAGTGATGCCTTTCTTCTGTAACTGCCTACTTTTTATATCTTTCTGCTCTTCTTATTCTTGATTCCCACTACATACCTGACTAAAGGTTTCCACAGGTATCCATGGCACAAACTAAACATTGTGGTGCCTTATACTATCTCAGTTGGGTTAATTATTCCAGCACCCTTAATCTCAGTGTTTTGTAATGTCTCAGGACATGGGCAAATATAGACGAATTTTTTCAAAGAGAATATGAAACGTGTGGTCTCTATTCCAGCTGTCAACAGAGTCTTTGTACCTAACCCAAACTTCCTGAGCCTGGTTTTAACTGTCACATTTCTATCAGCATTCTGTTTTTCTGAAGTCCACTTAGAATCACCCTCTCAGAATTGGGCTCTTCTTAGAGGAGTCTTCTCTTGTGCAAATCTCTAAACTTTTCCTAATTTCTCCCATTAATTGGTTTCAATAGCTTATAAGCCACACAATCAGGTACAGTCACACAGTGAACCTGCTCTTCTTACTAATTTTCTGTATCAGTCATTTTCCTCTTACAGGAAGCAAATACCCAGAACCCGAACATAAAGGAAGAGAGGTATAACTTGCCTCATGGTTTGGGGACGTTAGTCTGTTGGTGGCTGGGTCCTATGCAGAACTGGGATGGTGAGAGGTTATTGTGGAAGAGAACTGCTCACTCTTTGGGAGCCAGAAAGCAGAGAGAAGGGGGAGAATCTGGGGCAAGTATATATCTTTCTGGTTCATGACCCCAGTTACATGCACCTTCTGACCAGGACTCACATACAAATATATGAGACTTTTGTGAGACATTTTAGATCTAAATAATAACAATTCCTAGGCCAAATTTGTCTGCAATGCAAATGATCATTAAATTTGCATTGGATTTGTGTGAACAAGAAATGAAATTCTTGGACTACACTACATGTTCGAAATTATTAATTTCAGAAAGAAAACCTTCAATACCACAGCTAGAATAAATTTAGTGTTACTCAAAACTTATTGTGACACTTGATAAAAATTAAAATAGATGTGCCACCAAAACTATTACAATGGCTAACCCAATAGGAAAGAGGCCTAAGTTCAAATTTGAATACAATAAATTCAAGAAGGACTTATATACATGTGTCAGGGTGAATTGGTCAGTAGGTAGAAAACTAGTTAGATGAAATGTCAAGTATACAGTGATGGGTAAAGGACTACTACATGAAAACTGGGAAATAAGGTATTTGATCCAATAATGTGGATAACCCGATATCAAGGACAGAAGTACGATATTGTAAAGTTCTTTGCTAAGACTGGGATGGTTGGGCCAAAGTTAGGTTGTAGTCAAAATAAAGATGTAGTTGAAAAGTTCTCTGAGATTCCTGACTGAAGTTTGGTTAAGAACAGTCTTTGTCCTTGCAAATTATTAAAACAATTCAACACTGTGTCTTATAACTAGTGTTTTAAACTTACTCACATAAAACGAAGGGATGGCTTTCTTTTCCAACTGCTCTTTTGTCCTAACTTCCCATTTCTTCGTTCAGTCCTAGTAAGATCTCGTCTAGTGAAATAATTATGAAATTAAAAAAAAGACTTGTCTTAATATTGGCTTTATTGGTAAGATCAAGAGTCACTAAGATATGGGATATTTTTATGTGGAGTATCCAGAATATGTTTTATGTTATTTTAAAAATAGATAAAATAAGTTATAATAATCTGAAATTTTGATATGCTATGTTTTAACAAATTGATTTCTTTTAAAGTTTTGGCTTTTTTCCCTAAACACATTATGAACAACTAGAGTTATATCCTACCTTACATGACACAGTCAGTTAATGAAGATATAATAGAATGACTAAAAAAAAATAATGTTTGAGGTGTCCTAAATATGTCACAATTCATATTCAAATTTAGAAGAATTTTTAAAAAATCAAAAAGATTGATTAAAGCACAAAGGAAATACTAGGACACTGTGGTGGATGCATAGTTTTTAAAATATTTCACCATGAGAACTGTCATATTTTTAAGTGTTAAGAAATTACAATCATCCTTTCTAACGCCTTTCAAATCTACTCGTTTCCTATAAGAGTATTGATTTACAATACAGAGATATCATAAATAAAACACACGTTGCAAAGTTTATAAATAAAACCTGTCAAACTGATAAACAAATATCACCATCCATGCTTCTAAAAACACATAAAGCAACTGCATAGTGACATTAAGAGTGGTAAAAATCTAAGAGATGAATATTAAAATTATGAGGTTTTGTGATGAAGACTTGCTACACTTGAAAAGACCTAGTTAATGTCAGAAAATTAACTTATCTCTTTTTTGAGAGGATTATATTGTAAATAAAATTTCCTAATCAATTTTGAAGAATTTAATATTACACTGACTATTGCTCCAAAATTCATCATTGCTCAATATATGTCATCTCATATCAACCTTGATAGCAAAGCATTATGAAGAGAAGATATAAGGTAGCAATAAGAATGGAAATAATTGCACAAAAATAAAAAGTGACAAAAGTATTACAGAAAAAGTAGTTATATACTATTTACATTCCAAAACACACTACAGTTTAATCAGAATTGTATTTCCTACTTGGAGATGGAGGATTAGTGTTATAATGTTAAGAGATGGGAACATGAAATTACAAAAGTTTCTCTTTAGGAATCGTAGCCCAGCAATTGGAGGAGAAAAAAATGTTAGAGTAGTAATAATGAGATTGTTGAAAGATCATGGATATTTGTAGTATATCTTTCATTTTCTTCAATAACAAGGACTATGACTTTGCAAATGATATGATTTTCTTGAATGTTAAAAAACGTAAGAGTTGAAGAAATGAGAAATGTCCAGGAAGCATGTGGTGAGGGAAGTAAAAACAATAAAATTTTTGCCAATTTAACTAAGATTCAGAAATACTTAAACCGTCTAAACTCATAGATAATGGGATTGTACACATTGGAAGGAAAGTACACCTTTCTAGTATTAACACGATTCTCTAGAAAGTAAGGTAAATTTCCAGATAGTTGCTACATAAATTTCATTGAAACTTTTCATGATTTTCAAGTCAGGCGACAAATACAAATGATAGTTATGTGGCAAATTGGTCACCCTAGATTTAAAAAAAATGTCATTACAAGGAGTCTGTAATTTGGCACAACTTCTTGTATTTCTTTCCACAGTTAAGGCATTTAGAAACTAATTCGAATAAAATTTTCAGCATTTAATTGCCATTGTCAAATGTTTCATTTATATAACAAAACCCATTTCCTGTGACAATGAAATGCCATGAACTGACATAGCTCCATGATTGCACTGTGCAATTAGAGGCTGGAAAAACTACTGAAATTGGTCTTCATTATTTCATTTTTTCTTACAATACTTGCTGCTCCCACTTCATTCAGTCACTAAGACATCAGAAACCAATTTCAACAAGGTTGCTCTTTTCAAGACAATAAAAATAATTTAATTATGTCAATTTATATGTGATAAAGAACTCACAATTCTCTTCAATGATTTCTGTCTCCAACATCTTTTTTGCTTTAGACATGTCTTTGTTTTAACTCTTTTACCATTTAGGTCCTTATAGATGTTAAACTTTGTTGCCTTTTATGAGACAAACTCTTTCAACAACATATGATAGTATCACAAAACCACAGTGCAATGTCATTCTGTGACACTTTATTTAAATATTGAATCAAATTTTTGTACAGTTAATGAAATTTGATTACAAGTGTAGTTTTGTCTTTTAAAATTTTGCTGAGAAATGTCAATGTGGCCAGTGTTTATTTATATTAGGTTTTCCCCCTATTTTTCCTATGTATAGCTATAGAATACAGGCAATATGCAAATGAGTGAGATTTATAAAAGACACCTCTGATTTCTCATAGACTTTTAGTAATTATTCTAAACTAAGTTTTAAATTTAGATTTAATGGGATATGTATAAGAGTGAATCTTAGCGTTGCTAAATCTTAGAACACATCCCAATATCTAACTTCTCCATCTGTCTAGTATGTGTGATGCTCTAAACTTGTTTACCTATCGCAAAAGACTAGGGAAGAGTTCAGAAACCTTCATATCATTGACCTTAAACAATTAAGGAGATAAGAAATCTTTACTGAATTATTTTCCTCAAGTTAAAAGATTTTATTATCTAAGTAGCTACCATAATTGAGGCAAGAACAATCATGATGTGTGCACAGAAATAGCTAAAATCCAGCCACGTTTGAACAACATAGAAGATACATTACCAACCAATATTTTGAGACTCAAAGAATGATTAGGTGTTGGTAGAGTGAAAAGAAAGGCATTCTGGGTACAGAAGAAAGACATTAAAAGATATTTTATGTTAAAGAACATAAAAACGTCTTTAAAAATTCAGAAGGTAAAGATTACATTGTAAATATAGATAAACATAAAGTTATATGACACGCTAAGCAGCTTGTGCTTTATTATATAAGCAAGGTAAAATATAATCACAAAAATAATTGAAAAATTTTACATGAGCTGGATGTAGTGGTGCATGACTGTAATCTCAGCATCTGGGAAGCTGAGGCAGGAGGATCAGAAGTTTGAGTCCAGGCAGGGCAACTTCTTGACCTAGTGAAACCCTAACTAAAAAGGTCTGAGGATATAGCTCAATATGAAGGCCCTGGGTTCTTGCACGTGTACACCCCACACACACACAAATTCATTGGGAATTTAATATGTGCCAACAGCAGAGGAAAGAGCTTATTTTGTTAAGTTCTTGAGACAATCCACAAGCTAGGTACTGATGTCCTTCACTAGGACCGAGCATCTTCCCATCCACAAGAATCCAGCTTAAAGGCTGATAGCCCTGAACACAGATCCCAGGCATGTCACACAGTTCCAAGCACTAGGACCACCCCTGTGCAGATTCTAGCCATTCCCTGGTGAGCCTTTGTGCTAGGCTGATTCCTGTGGGTGTATGATCGTGACTATCTATGTGGATTAATATTCCAAACCTCCCCAGCCTAAACCCCATCCCCCCAGGCCCAAGAAGCTCCCTAGGCCACCCAGATTCCAATAGACCAGGAAACAGCATACCTCAGGGGATTGCAGTATTAGGATTGCAGCCATGACCTCAGGCTTCATCTTATCCCGGATGCAGGCTTCTGACTTGTTTCTGTGGTGCCGGACTGTGGATCCAGGCCATGGTCATGGATATCACACACATGAATTCCTGGTCCAGGTCAGAATAATGAATAAAGAAAGCTTAAAGGATTTGCAGGAACAGCATAAAAAGAACTATAAGAATTCAAAAAGGAAAAAAGAAAAAGTGTTAGCCTATTCAAAAAATAATATGAAGTTTCAAATCCTGTCAAAAACATAGGCAGAAAAGTTAAGTCACCAATCAGATTCAGTCTAAGCGAATTTATACAAAGACATATTATAACCAAACTGTCAAAAATCCAAGACAAAGGGAGGATCCTGAATACAGCAAGAGAAAAGATACAAATCATAAATGAGGTGTTTCAACAAGGCTAATAGTGGGTTTCTTAGGAGAAATCTTACACACCAAGAGAAAGTATGATACTAAAGAATTCAGATGAACAAAACATGTGAACAAGAAACCAGAAAAGCTATCAACCAAGAGTACTTTCTTCAATATAACTGTCCTTTAGAAATAAAGGATCAAGATTTTCCCAAACAACCAGAAGCTGAGGAAATTTATCACTGTCAGAACAATCTTATAAATTACAAAGTTTCTTCAGATTTAAAAGATACTAATTAGTAATACAAAAACAGATGAGTATACAACTCACCAGCAAAAAAAAAGCAGAAAGTCAATTCCAGAATAATGCTCTAATTGTGGTTCATAAGTAGTTCATATCATTAGTATAAAAGCTAAAAGATAAAACTACTGAAAATAATAAGAGCTACAATAACTTGCTAAGTGCTACAACATACAAATGATATAAATTGGGACATAAAAATGTAAAATAGAGGTAATGGAATAAAATACTTAGTTTGCATATGATCAAAGTTAATTTGTTGCAAATAGCTTACAATAGCCTGCTATAAGAAGCTTCAGGTTATCCACAAAGTAAAACCCATAGATAATCCATAAAATATAAAAGTAAGGAACCAAAGTGTATCACTAAGAAAATGGCCTAATCACAAGAAAAGACAGCAAGAAAAAAGATCTAAAGAAACAACTAGAAAATAATAAAGTGACACTATCTAGCAATAATTATCTTGACTCTATATAGATTAAATTCATCAGTCCTCCCCCCAAAAAATAGAGTGGCTGAATGGAAAGAAATAAAAGAGAAAAAGGAAGATAGAGAGAGAAAGGAAGAGAGAGAAAGAACAAGGAAGGAAGAAAAGAAAGGAAGAAAAATCAAGAAGATGAAAAATATGTAAAAAGTATAAAACATTTATGAAATAGAAAACAAACAAATGGACATATGTCTTATTTATGAATAAGAGGAATTAATGTTAAAATTGGTCATACCACCAAAGTGATCTAAAACATTTTAATCTCTATCAAAATCTTGGTGAAATTTTCACAGGAAGCAATCTGAAACTTTAAAAACTATGATGAGTCAAAGAAATATTGACCAAAATGAACACATTTAGGCATAACGCTACTTGTTTTCAAAATATACTACAAAGCTGTTGTATTTAAACATATGCTACTGGCATAAATGTAAATGAACAGGAAATTGAAAAAGATTAAAATGCCCCTCAAAATGGGCTTATAGTCAGTTGATCTTCAACAAAGACCCAGGAACACGTAATAAGAAAATGACAGTTTCCTCAGATGGTGCTGGGAAAATTGGATATTCCTATGCATTAAAATCGAATTTGTCACTATCTCACACCATATACATTAATTTAAGAGCAAGTAAATAAAAAGATGAAAAAGGAACCCTTCTCCACTGTTGGTGGGAGTGTAAATTTGTGCAACCACTGTGAAAATCAGAGTGGAGATTCCTCAAAAAACTAAAATTAGAGGTTCCATTTGACCCAGCTACCCACCCGCCTTGATATCTTCCCCAAAGAATTAAAAGCATCATACCACAGTGATACATGCACACCCGTGTTTACAGTAGAACAGTTTGTAATAGCTAAATCTTGGACACAGCTCAAATGCCCATCAACCAATGATTTGATAAAGAAGATACAGTTTTATTATACAATGGATTACTACTCAGCCATAAAGAAGGACAAACTTGAGACATTTCTAGGTAAGTGAATGCACCTTCAGTCCATACTCTTAAGTGAAATGAATTGGACACACGTAAGTATCTCATTGTTTCTTTGGTGTGAGAAACTGAAAGTGTAAATAAGGACCAAAATGTATAATAGATATTGTGAAAACCTGGTAATTGCATACAATGGATTAATATTCTGCCATATAGAAGGATAAACTTGAATCATTTGTAGGAAAATGGATACCATAATGTTAAGTGAAATAAATCAGACACGACAGCGTAAATATGGCATGATTTGTCTCATTTGAAAAAGCCAAAACCCAAATAGAATGCAAAACAAAAGATACATAATAGGAAGTAGGGAGACAGCTCTTTCTGAAATAGCAAGGGGAGCAAGAGATGGAGCAAGGGGTAGGGAGGGTGAGGAAGTTGATAGAAGGAAAAATAATTAAGATGTGTTATGTATATACCGAGTCCCCACAAGGAATATAAACATTACATACTAATTACATGCACTCATATAAAAAAATACGCTCATTGAGTTATCCTACTTCTTTCTCAATTTTGTGAAGTCCTTATTTATATAATAATTTTTAAAATCCGATCATAATGAAAGAAATGCGCTGTTTATATTTGTAATTAGGAAAAACTCTGTCTCTACTTTTTAAACTCATGGCGCAGTTTCATTAATTCTAGTAAAAAAAAAACAAGTATATCTTGATTTATTTTACTAATCAACAAGTGAAAATATATCACCATAATTAAATAGAGTATATTGGACACATTGTCTTTTTGTTTGATGTCACAGAGGAGAAATGTCACCATTCTTATCAAGAACCCTATATGACGATGATCGCGTGTTTGCTTTATTCCTTAGGAAACTAGATGACAAGGCAGGAAATGAAAAAGCCCCGTATACTAATTAGCTATAAATTCATATTTAGCATACACATTAAAATGATTTTCTTTTTGTGATGTTAGAATGCTCATTATTGTGAAAAATCACAAATATAAAGTTCCAGCGCTTAACCTGTCAAAGCAAATTCCCCATATTCCCTGTCAAGTTGAGTCCTGTTGAGATACTAACTGGTAAACTCTATTTCTGATTTGACTGGAACCTCCACCGTGACTCTCAGTGTTTACATTTGCTTAAATAGAGGCCGTTAAAGTTGAAGTCTATCGCCATGCTTGGCAGCGACTGTAACTATGCCACACAACTCTTTCCTGAGTTCAAACCCCAGCGTCAGATTAACTGGTTCTTATTCAAGACCAAAAGCAATGTAGCTAATTAGACGCAGCGAGAAGTGAGATATCTTCGTACGTGTAGGTTTCTTCTAAGTCTTCAGAGGATATTTCATCTAGAGATTTCTGAACGAAAGCCCAGAAGAGAGGACTTTGAATGAAGGATCCTTATGTTACACTATTTAAAGGAAGTAGTTTTCTTGATGTTCCAAAGCAAGAAATCAACTGTGTCTTCCTTCACTGTGGTCTGTGATATACCTTCTAGCTATTCAAAACACAGTTTGTGGAACATAACAGGCAGCATCGTGTGGGTAACTGCGAGAACTACAGAAACTCAGGTTTCACTCCACACGTGTTAACTCACTGAAATAATTCACCCATGTATAATAATCCTTAAGGCACCCTGGTTTGGTAAATCCTTACCAAATATATAATTACTTTGCATCTGAGTTCCTTAGAAATATGTGTCAACAGTGCATTTATTTCAACAGATTTAGAATTTATATCTGCATATTCATTTCTCATTAAAATGTTCAGTTTGGCAAGATAATGCAAATGTTTGTATTAAGCAAAACCCAAGACACATTCAAGCTAAACATTACTCACATTAAATTTTAAACACAAATGTATTTCAAAGGAATGTAATCTATATAGTTGAACTAATTTATACTTGAAGTTTTAAAGCTTTCTTTGATGTTGATACAGTTGCAAGAGTAATGTGTGTATATGTGTGTGTGTGGTGTGTATCTTTGTTCACACAAGAATCCAGAATATTATGCCTGCATCCTAAAATTTAAAACAAAAGTTTTAAAATGTATTTGACTTACAAAATTATGATTTACAATTCCAGTCAGAATTAACACTTTTTAGAATAATTTATTGCACGAAAGCTCCAAGATAAAGAAAAACCCATTTAAAGCAATCAATGTGCTATTTTTAAGGTTATGCAGCAAAATATAGTGATAGGCTTAGATTATGCAATGTTAAGTAAAATGTTAAAGCTACAGTGACATATGTGGGTGAATGCTTAATTTTTCCCTCATATTACCTTTCAAGTAATTTGCAAATATTAAAGTATGGGATCTTCTTGATAGTTATTCCATTTAAATTTAGGTAAAAAATTGATAGTAATATCCTAAAAAAGATTCAAAAAGTACAAGAACTGCCAAATATGGGGGCAAAGAGTGGTAAAGAGAAAGGAAGAGACGATTAATGGGTGCAGAAAATCTAAAAGGAGGCATGAATTATATAATCAAATCTATTATATATCCTATAAAATGAGTAAGAGTTGCATTAGCTTCCTTTGTAGATGAGTCAGAAATTGGCCGGGCACACTGCTCATTTGTCTCTCTTTCACTAACTTATTTGTCTTCTTTCTTCCTAAATCAAATGACTGATCAATGTGATGTAGCAATGAGAACACTGACTCAGTTCTCCTGTGGTCTCAGAAAACTAGCTTTACTGATATTTTGGATACGTATAACTCTTACTTAAAATAATACCACCCAGGACGACAACCTATTATATTTCAAGTATATGATACGTTTATGAAAATAGATTTTGTCTTAGTTAGATTTGCTAGAACTAATGGTTGTAAGAGAGCAGATTTAATAGAGGACATTTATAGATGACAACATTCACTCAGAAGCCAAATGCAGAAGGTGCCGAATGTCCGTCTAGGCAGTGGAGACCCAAAAGATCCAATTGAGGGCTGGGAGCCCACAGCACTGTCCCACGTATGTCTGTGTCTGCACATGATGGCTGAAGAAATCTTCCCGGGAACCAGGATATGATGCTCCCAGCAGAGATGACAACCATAGCGCCTCCGAAGCAACAGCAGCCAACCTCGATGACAGCAAGGCCCTGAGCTCCTTCCTCGATGAGGACAGCCGAGTTCCTTTCGGAAGAACCAGCCGCAGCAGAGCTTCTCCTGGAAAACACCCTGCCAACTAGCTACGGCTCCCACTCAGCCTTATGTTGCATCACAACAACCCTCAGGTGGATCTCGTACGCCCAGCATCACACCAACTCAGTCCGGCTGGGCGTTCTGGCTCAAGTTGACCACATTAGGTCCACCACAGATTTTAATGAAAGTTGCTAATTTTCTAAACTATTTATATGAACTTCTCTATTATTAACATTCTATTGTGCCAGGAAATAATGTATTTTCTTATTATATTCATCTCTAAATTGCCAGAGAACTCTATTCTTTATGCTAATCTTATAGTTGAACAGAAGACATAAACTAAAGTAGAATTTATCAAATGTCTTTTCTGCAAACAGATGACTTTCAGGCTTGTAGTGGACTGTATATAACTTTTGCCTCGTATTCTTTTCTGTTTTTGTCCTTCCCTTCCTCTACCTCTATTCCTCAATTCCTCCCCTCCTTCCTTGTGCTTTCTTCCTTCCTCTCTCTCCTTCCCTACCTACTTTCTTCTCTCTCTCCTCTCTCTCTCCCCTCTTTCTCCATCTCTTTCTCATTTCATTACTTCCTTCCTTTCTTTTCTAACTTTAATTTCCTATTACAATCCAATCAAGGAATTACCAAATATAAAGAAGACACACATTTTTTAAAATCTCAGACCTGTGACATTCTATTTTATACCTCTTCAGTGTCTAGCCTCACGCCTTCTTTATTATTAAGCCTGAGACAATGCTGAATTGAGTTTGTTTTCAGAAAAAAGTATGCAGAGAAACATTTCAAATAGTGTTTTTGCAAACTAGAATCTTATTTTCTTTGTGCTCTTTTTTCTATGCCTGAATTTGTAATTTCAGACAGTACCAAAGAGTACAGTAATGAGTTTGCCCTTCTTCATGTATGATGACTTGCCCTTGTATCTCTCAAAAAGTCAGTTCAAAGATGTAGAGAGAAGACCCCAAATTTGTTCTTGAAAGACCACATCTTTGAAAGAACTTCAGTTTCTTGTGGTCAGTCTTTATGTTGCACCCTGCTAAGTCCTGGAGATGTAGGAGAACTTATGCTTAGGTAACAACACAAGTAGTGAGAATACTCCCAGGGTATGGTAGCTCTAGACCCTTTCTGTTTCTGAATATTACAGTGTCTTGACTTCCAGTTCTTATTGCCCATGTGTGGTAACAGGATCTTCCATGTCATACTTCTATACCAAAATCACTAGGTTTTGAACATTGCCATTTCCCTGAAATCAAATTAGATTCTTTGGGATATAAGATGAAAGCAAAATTTTCTACAATCTTCACCTTCTTCGTTTATCAGAGCATTTGCATTGTAGCCCCCAAAGTCCTCATGATTCCCGTAAGGACTTAAATATTGGCAAAATCTATGGACAAATAAGCCCCTGAGTTTATGACATGGATATCTCTTTTAAATTAACTTAGTTGTTTTCTGCTGAGCACAACTCTGAAATTAGATATTGCTCCTAATATTTCTCAGTCAGACTACCTTTAAAAAACTGAAAAACATACAATTCAAATTAACTTTTAGTGTTTGCAAATTTCAGTGTATGAGATTTTGAAGAAAAAATGGTCTTGGAAAGAGCTTGACTAAGACCTGATGACATTTTTCATCAAACTACACAGATAATAGAAGACAACTTATTATAGAATGAATATCTAATGCAATTTGAGGACAGAATATATTTTAACATTAATACATTGCTTGTTATGAAGATAATGTAAATTACAGTTTGAGTGTAACACTGGAGTAGAACAGTAACTTGGTTTGTATGTTCTGTAAAAGCTTAGATCATGAGTAACTTGTTCTGAGAGTGTACTGCAAGACAAGCGAACATTTCTAATAAATTTTTTCTTGATAAACCAGCAATATCTTGCAATTTGAGTAGTATGTGATGCAAAATGTCACATGATCACTGCCGAGCCGATGCTGCTTCTCTCTTTCTCTCTGCAGGACTGTGGGTGATCTTCTCCCAACAGGTAGAGGTTATGGAGGAGACCGTATCTGTGAAGGAGGAAGAAAAAAACGGACGAATCCCTCACGTCAAACGAGATTAGAAGTGTAAAATGTGGGAAAGAGTGAAAAATTTTGTAGAAAAGACTATAGCAGGGCAGGTGATGATTCTGCTTAAAAAAATGCAAAGTCACATTTCCACACAATCTTCCAATACAAGAACCCTCCCCTCTCTTTCCTTCACATCAGCCAGAAAAGTTTTCAAAGATAATTTCAAGTTAATTTATTTTTCTTTATATTTTTGATTTTCTTTGTTAATTTGTATTATATTGCAGTATTGTAATCATTTTATATGAATATTTTTGGGATGTTCAATGAATGATTTGAGTTTCTCATTTCTCGTGGGGATATTCACTTTGATATACAAACGATTTAGATTACTAGCATGTTTCTTGACTAAGTTATGGTCACAAACTAAGACTTTTCTGTATATCTTAATGAATGAAATTTTAATGCTCTCACTATGGGCGTGCTTGTTATATTAAAAAATACTAAATAAAAAGTGGTATTTTAAACTATTAAAATGAATATCATAGAAATAACATTCTATTTAAAACAGAGAAATTATAGAAAATTGCAAGTTTAGGTTTTTTTTGTGTGGCTATATTAATCTCTTACTCATTTTAAGGAGCGAAGGGAAGTGGGAAACTTGACCAAAAGTTATATAACAGCAGACTCAGCAATTCTTCCTAAGAAAGGTAATAGGTGAAGTAAAGGAGACATTGAAAAGGAATTATTTTATCCTAAGTAAAAGGAATATCTTTTTTCTAGTCTTCCAATAACATGAAAATAAAAGATCTTATTTAGTGAAAGGGTTTGAAGAGGCCAGGAGGGTTGAAGAGGCCAGGAAAGGGTTGCTTTGCAAAATCTGACTACAAAGCCTGACAGATTAAATCATCAGTGACAGAAACAAAAGAAAACTACAGAAGCAAACTAACCAAACAAAACATGCACACACACACACACACACACACACACATACATATGTGCAAGCAGCCACTAAAAATTTGGTATGAAAAAGCCTAAATGTTTAAAACAAAATGAAAACACTTTTTTTCTCTTAAAGTGTTTATTTCTGTGGCAGTGACCTATATTTATATCCAGTAAGATACCAGAATTTCTAGTGCAACTGTATTTGAGTGGTAGTTTGGGAATCAAACTACCTGAGTTCTGAATTCAGATTCTGCTTCACACTAACCAAGCAAGCATAAACCATATATATATATATATATATATATATATATATATATATATATATATATACACACACACACACACACACACACACACATATATGCACATGTATATATACACACAGGTATATAAAAATATATAAATCGCATAGATATGTGTTCTGTATTTACATATGCATATATATGTCTCCCTTTATAAATATTTAGTTTATAAAACAAAATATACATACATATACATATATGTAAATAGACATACCTTTATATATTATATACAATATTACTAATACACATGATATAAAATGTGGCCTCAATGATAAAAACATGGAGTCTTTGTCATATTCACATTTGCAGGCTTGTGTGAACATTTGATCAACACAACATTTTTTTTTCAGCAATTAATATGCAAACAATAAATCTCATGAAGTTGGGGGATTCCTTGGTCATAAAATTCACTGTTTCAACTTAGCATTTCAAAGTGAGGCCTACTTAATAAAACTTCAGTTACCTAAACGCAATCAAAACTCATAATCACTGATCAAAAATGAACATAGTTTGTGTGAGAGCATCACACAACACATCAGGCCTCTAGGAGCATCTCCTGCAGAGCTGTTAATGAACAGGTGTCTGAGAACACGCCTTGACCTCGTTTCTCTACACAGAGGGTAAAGAGTATGACACAAAGAGGGCAGAAGAAAAGTTAGCCAAGCCAAGCTAGATTTAGAAAAGTTGTATGTAAGTGCAACTTTCTAAGAAATACTGGGTGAAACCATGATCACATCTAAGAAGCAATGTTTATCATTCAAATAGCCAAAGAAGCCTGAAGAACTCTGTCTCACTGCAGTACTACATAGTACATATGACAACAGCAACTGGTAGGCATGTGTGTGTCCTGTTTGGGCTCCTCAGACTGTTATATATTCTAGTTACAGACAAGGGATTTCAATGAACACAGCCGCAAACTGACCAGAGTATCTCTGAGAGAACAGATTTCATAGTATGTTATTAATATAATGCTATCACAAATTCTGACAATATCGCGGGGTTTTTTTTGCTTCTTCCTCAAGGAAGCATTTGATACTCTTACTCTGATATTTAAGTTTAAAGGGTCCATATTATGAGAAAAACGAAAAAGTGAGTGAGCAAATGCTATTAGAAAGAAGGAAGTAACTTTTAAAAATCAGGATATGTTCTCAAATTAACATTCTTACAGAAAATTTTACATAACTATGTATTATTGCACAAACTTCATTCTCAGGGCAATATTTCTTTTCTGTTTAATGGAAGACTTCTTGAAATAATTCTAAAACTTCTTTTAACTACTCCTTATCAGATATAAATTACCATCCTCTTAGTTCGGAGAACTGCTTTTGAACAAACTATGGATTTTCCCTCTTATCTTCACTGAATACCAATGATACTAGACAGGAAAATTTATACCATGTATTTCTGTTAATTAAGCTGCCTTACTTAGAAGCCATTTTAAGAATCGAAGAGAAATCTCAATTCAGGAGTCTCCAGATATTATTAAGCCATGGCTAAATCATTTCTATTGCTCTTGTAAATATGGTTTTTAATTTGCAAGAGTTGTATTATTTAAGTAATGTTTAACATACAAAATAGATTCTCCCACAATACTGATACCCAAAACAGGGCCTGGAGAATTTTTCCAAAAGTACACGTGATTATATTTAGCAAGCTTGGACCTCAATAGTATTATTCTTAAGTTTGTAATACTTAATTTGTATTACTGTTGAGTATTAGGGAATGCTAGGAAGAGATACAAGTTATTAGAATTCTGAATTTCATTGATTCCTAAGATTATTACATTTTCTTGGAAGAAAATTGAGCAGTCTTGGATATTTATATTAAATGAAGAGTCACTCGCTCAGGTCTCTGTTCTCTTGACTAGGTCTCTCTTCTCTTTACCATAGATTTCAGGAAAATTAAAAAAAAAAGAAAAAAACAAAACAAAACTGCCTTCATTAGGACCCCTTTAATTTGGAGTGCCACAGATACACTGTGCCTTTGGATGGCCATAGTAAAGATGAACCATGAAAGTCTGATCATTGGATGCTGACTGCATGTGATTTTGACTGTAGGCAAAGTTGTTTAGTATCCGTGTTTTTTTAATGTATTCACGGCAGAAATAAATGATATCTTGTGGGTTGGATGGTAGCCATATATAAGGATGAGTGTCTGAAAAACAAAGGACCTTGTTTTCAAATGACTTTTTTAAATGTTAGAACAAGGTCAATGGAATGGAATTTATTTTAAAAGAGTCAGTATTTCTTAATAGTTAAGTTGTCTTTAGATCAGACAATCTGATTCACAACCTGAGTCTGTTAAACAAAATTTTGAAGGGGGGAAAGGAGGGGAATGGGAAAAAAAGAAGCAACAAGATATATCATGTACAAGTACAAATTCCCTGTGATGAATGTTATCAATATGTACATCTAAAATGTACCATTAAAATAAAATTTAAAAAAATTCTGTATAATTTACTGACACTATACTTAGGAAATAGATACTTGTGATAGACTGATTATGGTCAGCTTGAGCAGGAACACCCAGCTGGACTGAGTTGGGGTGGTTCTGGGCATAGAAGACCCACCTGAGGACTGTTGCTGACACAACATAAAGGAGACCAGGAAGGGAAAATTGGAGGTGGCTGATTCCTAGGAGAAGCTCTGTTGAGGCTGGTTCTCCCGAGAGGAACTTGGCTGTTGTCATAGCAGGAGGAGCTCCGGGCCTTGATGTTGGGGGGTGGGGGGTGACTGCTGTTCTTGTCAGAGACACTCTGGTCTTCCTGTCCACCTTGAGCATTGTATCCTGGCTCCAGTGCAGATTCTTCAGGTTTGTAGTGCAGACAAGTTCTTACAAGAAATATTGCCATGGGCTCCCGACCTTGATTGGATCTTTGAGGTCTCCAGAGCAACAGACAGATATTTTGTACTCTCCTACATTTGGCTTGTGGGTGAATGTTGCAACTTGTAAATGTCCTGTCTTAAATTTGTTCTCCTGCAAACCACTGACTCTAGAAACCACTAATACAATACTGTATATGAAACTTTACCCTGGGGAATCCATTGATAAGAACATAATAAATACTAGACACTCTGGTTAGGTTCTAGGCGTTGACACTTGGAATACGAGGAACATTAACACAGACTCAGGAGAAAAAAAAAGATCGTTTCACAAAATGTTTGAGGAATGATTAAAGAATTGGGAAAAGGATATTCTTTACACACCCTTAATAATCTGTGATCTAGTTTATACCCACACCTCCAAAAACATTTCAAAGCATCTCAACTATATCCATTGTAATTTGGCTACTTTGGTAATCATTTTCCTGAATACGTTCAAATTCTCTCAATCTCCTGAGTGTCATACATAGTCTCTTCAGATTCTGCCTGCCTGAATCACACTCTTTCTTCAGGTCTTAACTTCATATTGCTTCTTTAGGATATCTTTTACTGAACCATAATTACAGTGGTTTCTATACACTTAAAACCACACATTTTGGAAAACAAAATCCTAATTAGTAATATATGTATAATAAATGAATACTATTTCAGTCCTTCTGAAAACCCTGCGAGAATTAGAATTATGCCTGTCTACATAGATATAACCTCAGGGTGTAAAATAACATCTAACAGAGTAGTCAGTGTATATCACTAATACATAAACGAACAAGAGAGTATGCAAAAAAATACTGCTTTTCCACAATAGTTTGAAGACTGACTTAGATAAAAGAAAGTGTTCCAATTAGAAAATAATATGAGGTAAGATCATAAAGGTAGATGGAATCAGATGATGGAGAACCTCAATTATCTGACCAGTTAATTTTGTGATACAAAGCAAATAAATATTACACAGTGGTACCCAGGTTCACGAACACTTTTGTCTGTGAGTAATCTGGCTCACAAACAGAAGTGTTTGGCAAAATTTTTTTTTGTTTACTAACTCAGCATTAGTGATGAACATGACCACGGCCATCCTTTCCACGCAAGCACGAATGTGGCCATCTTGTCTAGAATGGTGGAAGGAATGAAGTTTGTGAACTGAGGTACCAGTCGTTGTATTTGTTTTCATTCCTCATTTACTCAAGAGTTGAATCAGGCCCGTTTACATAATGTGGTTCCTTTTGTTTTGGGGAAAGTGTTGTGGGAAGGGACAAAGATTTAACACAAAATAGTGTGCTATTACAAAGGAGTGATAAATGGGCTAAAATTGCATGTACCAGAAATTGAGTTCTGCAATTTCCATTAAAGCATCTTAAAACTGAGAGGAAAATCAGAATTTTGTTCTATAGCATTATCATTATGCCGTAGATTGAGTTCAATTGTCCTTTATTTTTAGTTTGTTTTAATTTGGAGCGACATGTAGCTAGCTGTTAATGTTTATTATAAGAGATGTCATCATACACAGCTGGGGGTGTATATACAGTAAGAAAAGTAGTATTATACAGACTGAATGTTGATGAAAAAAATCAGCATTTGTTAAAATTGCTCATAGAGAAATAAAAGCAATTCGAGTTTAAAACTTGCAAGAGGAACCAAAATAGTGTGGAGTGAAGCCTGAAGGAATGTCAAGAAGGGAGGAATGATTAAGAGTATCAAATTCAGCAAAAAGTTCCCATGAGATAAATACTAGGGATTTCCATTCAGTGTAGCCTTTTACAGAACTAATTGTCTTAACTAAAGTCATTTGATGAACATTTAGAGAGGAATAGCTTGAATAATGAATGGAAGTAAAGTCATTGCATACCAAACTTGCAAAATGTGAAAGTCTATATATGGTTAAAAAGATAAAAATAAAAATTAAGCCAAAATAAACACAAACAGAAAATTAAACAAATGAAAAATGCTTTATTTATTTAAACTTTAAAATTATTGTAGATGAAAAATAGCATAATTGCAAAATATCTTATTAGAAGAATTGGATATAAAGAGTATAATTACCATAAAATTATAATTCCTGCATATTTCCAAGGAAACTACAACAAAACACTACCTAAGTCATGCTTCCATTCTGGGACCCATCACTACCACCTATCAAAGATATTTATTTTCTTTTCCCCTCTGTTCATGAATTTAGCCAGCTTTGACCAAAGCTCTATATTTTATACTCTATTATACTCATATTTTCATACATAAATTCCTATTTCCACATATTGTAGGACTGCTAACCTGCTTGTGCTTATATTCCTGCTCTACCACTGAGAAGTTATATAGTATTGGACAGTTGACTTACACACTTCGTTTCTCAATTTCCTCATTAAGCGCAATAGTCACATCATAATATTGTGCTGAGAATAAATGAAATAGTTAATAAATGTTATCTATTGTTATATAAAAATTGCATATAATTATAAAGTAATACACAGTATATCTAAACATATAAACATGTGAGCTCTTAACTTAGTGTATGCATTTACGTATAGATAAAACACATTCTAGTTCTCCTCCATGTATGTGAATGTACTTTTCTTCAGAAAAATATTTAAACGGTTTGAACCTTACAAAATTATTTTACACGAAATTCATATGTGTAGACAGGAAGCTCAAAAAGTAGAATTTTTAGTTGTCAAGAATTCCCACAAGAAGAGAACAGGATTCTTTTCTTGACTGGAAAAACGAAAGTACTTTCACACAAATATGTATCACAAACTATAATCCACTTTCTTTTCCTGCCATTGCACTAACGGCATTATGAACCAGAAAATTGTTTGAGCAGCCACAGATAAGGAATTACAAATCTGAAGGTTCAAGAGTCATATAAAGCAGATGTAAGGTTAATTTGCATGGTTTAGTTAGCTTCCATATTTTTTCAATATATTTCAATGGCTTGAAACTCTGAAAAAATGATAGCAAATAAAGAGGTTGCTATAGGCTGCCTGATTTCTTGCTGACTCAGCTGTCTGAAGGAAAAAGCCAATTACTATGGCTTGCATTTGCTTGTGCAGAAACCAGAACGTATTCATTGTTAAATAGAGCCATTAAATATTTAAGGGAGGGAGAAAAGTTCTATGAATTGAGATGATAACAGTGAGAAACTATCTATGGATATTTTCCTCTTAAATAAGAAAACACTTCTTTAAAAGTAGCTTGAAAATCTCAAGCATGAAATATGATTTGATTTAATATCAATTCAATAGTCTTTTTAAATGTTGATTTTGTAGGTTGGCATATCAGGGGGGAAAACCCTCTGTTATAAAGCTAAATTTTCACCTCAGAGTAATAAAAGAACCAATATGGTCTCCTGAACAAAGAATTAGCTGAAGGATTGGGATTCTATTTTTGGTCTCACCAGTGACTTGCTCAGTGACCTTGGACGTATCACTTAAATGGTTTTGTGCCTCAAGGGTTCCAGCTGTAAAACAGAGATTATAATGCCTGCCCCTGCTTCACAGGGCTGTAGAACTATTTCAGTTGAGTTTGTTTAAAGCCCCCCAAAACTTTGAAACAATCAGAAATAACTATTAAACTCAAACAGTGTTTCATCTTGTTCATCTCTTTTTGCTGTTTGATTTGGTTTTCTTACAGTCTTTCGTAATCCTCTTTTACTAAAATAAATCACTGTGATAAAACCAATAGGTGAAGGTTTTCTTTTGATATTAAGGCACATTCTAGTGAAGTAAAATTAAGATCAGATTTTTTAGATAAACACACATAATTTCTATGCCTCAGTGGAATTATTTTGAGACTTTACTTATTAGTTCTCACCTTATCTATGCTTGACAATTTTCTTCCTACTTTGGCTCCACTTGTAACTTCTAAGATATTTTCAAACAATATAATCTCATAAAGTCTCTACAAAAGTACCGACATCAACCTCCAAATCCAGAAGACCCTCCAGAGCCCTTTTCCAGTATCACTTTCTTCTAAAACCCTTCCTTCTGCTTAACAGTGTTCTCCAGAAAGAGGCTCTGAATGGGGAGAGGACTTAAATAACAGTGACATGTGTTTTAGTTTTTATGACAGCTTGTCGGGTGTTTTTCATTCTATTTTGGAGCACAAATACATTTTTTTTTGTCAAAATTAAATTTTTTTTTCCCAAATAGTGCTTCTCAAACTCAGAATTAGAAATATAGATACCAATGACGGGAATATCTTATTTTCTGATAGCTTGAGATATTTGTAGAATCTTAGACTTTTATGCTACCCTGTAAAAAGTTAGAATGTAAGAAAATTCATGCAAGATTTAAATTAAGAACAATCATCCCACATTAATCCTATCATTTCCTTTCAGTACTTCTTCCACAGTGTTTCTAGAGTGAAATATTAAAATATACATATATAAAAATATAAATATATATGCATATAAAGTTACTTCTCTGAATGATCTGCTGACATTATATTTACTAATAAACACCATTGTGGCATATTTGTTATCCATATCTTCACCTTTCCTACAATTAAGATGTCTTAAATGTTTCAATAAGTAAAACTAACTTCTGATTCAATGTCTTTCTATGTAGATTTTCTCTACCTAGATTGACCCCCATCTCCCAATGTATACATGTGACTAGCAAATGCCTATTTAAAATTCACTTAAAAACTATTCACCATCTTGAAGCTCACTTTGAAACTCCATACATATTAATATTATACAACATTAAAGACATATATTAGCATTTAATTTCATAGAAATCTAATGAAATAGGTAGTATTCCCATTGTACATCACAGAAAACAAACTCAAGAGAGGTGACATGCCCAAGGTCACAGAGTTAGTAAATGTTGTGACTTTGATTTAAATGTACAATCCAGCTACAGGGTCTGTATTCCTATTTATTAGACAATAAAACTCATTGCATATTCCCTTGTATCAGCATCATAACTTGACTATTTTCCCCATAAGGCACAGTGTATATGTCAATGATTGATATGTTTATATAAAAGTGATTTCCATGATTCCCATATCTAAATTTGCACATTTGTCTACTTGCTAAAGCCTACTTCTGGTCTGAAAATCAGTTCTTATAGTGCTTTCGTGACCATTTACACACATGCCCAGATGACCAACAGATTTAAGTTACCCAACAGAAATATTCAAAGCTAGGGTCAAACAAGGAGACATTGTGTCTACTTACTTCTGGACGTACTCTAAACAAGCATACTATTTTTACTCTACTTTGTTCCAAATTTTTTCATACGTGTCTTTTCTGTTGTTGATCTTGCTATTTAAAATGACCTCTAAGCATAATTATGAAGTGCGGTCTAGTGTTTCTAAATGTAGTCTGTGATGTACATATGTGTATACATATACACACTCAAACACCTTATTTAAGACTTATAATGTCGTTGGTCGTGAGTTCAATGCTCATGAATCAATTCTATATAGAGCATGATGAGTTTAACAAACGAATATAAAACAAAGAAACGTGCTGATTAGTTAATAAAGTGATCAGAGTTTCTCAGGAACGAATTCTGTATTTTCCTTAGGAGCAATGATTATGCATTTGCCAGTTCAGGATTTGTCATGGCTTTCTAGAACATACCCAGCACCTATGATGAGAATTGATGATACTTATTCTGTTTGCATACAAACTTTGGAATCAGCCATATTTTAACCCCCTTTCAATTCTGTAATAGTACTTTTCTTGTACAAATTTCAAAATTTGTGCTCACATCAGTTAGAGACAGAAGTATGGCAAACCTTCAAATGTAATCTAATATGCGTTTTAATGGACATCTCTTTCTGTTGGCGAAAGATAGTCATATGTCTATTCCAAGAGTTGCAGTAAAGCTGTTGCTCATTTACTCTTCCTCTTCTTGCTACTATATATCCCACTGAAATGGAAAAGGACAAGCAGTTTCTCATCTGGGAGATGCTGTAGCCCCCTTCTTCAGCCCTGCTGCGCTCACTGAGACTAACTGCCCAAAAATACTCCCTCTGTGGCAAATATCCAAAAGCTGACTCTCTTCAAAGCCAATCTTGCACTCTGCATGTGATTATATCAATGCACCAGAAGACTAATGAACACTTTCTTCAATAACTGCCATGTCTTTCTTCCTCTGATCACACCATTCTTTTTATCTTGTACACATGTTCTTCTATTGCATGATTTTAATAGTTACCATGGTAAAGCTTACTGCTATTCTTGGATTTTGCATCCCCTCTTTCTGGGGTAAATTGTAGGATTACTCTTGCCACATCAGGCATTACATAAAGTCATATTTTTATTTTTAGAATAGAAACTACTAGGTAATAAAGCATAATTTGCCATTTCTCATTTCTACTGCCACGAGAACCTACATCTCTTCAGACAGGGGCATAGCCATGAATTTACTCTCTTGAGGGAAGATAATATGGAGATGAACCTCCAGTCACAGAATCAAAAGTAGAGCGTTATCATAAAAATAAACTAAATGATGTTGACTTCTTAATTCAATAGATTGTAAAATAAAATTTTATTAGAAGCATTAAATATAAAGATTAGCTAAAATAATAATTCACTTGGTGGTAGTTTCTTTAAGAAGGCTATGTAAAAAGAAACTCAGGGAAAAAAACAGCCATTCTGCAAGCAAGAATGACAGAGGGAAAGAAAAGAGAGAGACAGAGAGAGAGAAATTTCAGAAATTCACAACTTTAAATACTGAAATATTGACTAAGATGGTAATATGTAAAGATAAAATTAAAATATTGTGATCCACAAAGGGTGGTGAAATCTCAACCTTGAAATAATTTCAATTTATCAGTGAGATGTCACTGAATGTGGAGTTGGGAAAAAATGCAGGTAATTGGCTCTTGTATGTGAATGTAGACTGGCTCTAAAATCCTCTCTCTCTCCTTCTCCAGTGAGGGATCCTGTTCATAGGTGGCATGAGTCCAATAAAACAGGTAGAAATATTCAGTTCGACTGGAGGCCTAAATTCAGAGCTGACATACTCTCTTTTTCTTTGTGTTTATTTTCCCAGAGTCTGACATAAGATTCAAGAATACAAGGAGACTAAAAGCCATGATGTTAATGGCTGTAAAGTTACACTGCTATGGTTATGCATTTGATAAACGGACAAGGGCGACTTAACAATAATAAGAATGAAGATTAAGAAAAAAATTAAAAGCCTCGTCATATGTGCTATTTCAACATATTTAATGCTAGGAAAATATCCATTCCATCAAAATATAAAATATGAAGGTATTTACACAATTTTACTCCACCTGTCAACTCTCTACCAGCTATTAAAATTAGTTAGCTTTGTAACTGTTCATACATGTGTAAAGTTTCTAAAGACTCTGTTAGACATCTTTGCTGTGGTAACAAATAAGTCCAAATGTTTAGTAGCATGAAAACTTTATTTGTTAAAGACTGTATCTGAAGCTGCTACTTTGGTTCATGTGTTTTATTCATTTTTGAAATGTAGCTAAAAGAATAACCTCTGTTTGAAACATCTCTGCTATTGGCAGAGAGAGAATTGAAACAGTTGATAGAAAATTATAATTATTACTGCTACTAGTAGGGGACAAATCATATCTGCTCACATTCAAATGACCAAAAACATTTTATTACCTGCCATACTCCAAATAAATATGGTACAGCTCTATATTTCCTTTACATCTATGTGACATAAGAAAACTTATATAACTGAATAAGGAACTATAATTCACATGGCAATGAGAAAGAATATGACAGGAAGCAAATAATTGGGGTAGTAAAGTCTACCACAATGTGCCCTCTTAATTTCTCATGAGGCTGTTACTCCAAAAAATTTATAATCATTACATTCAGCTTGAAATACGGAACAGTGCAATTCTCACTTCAAGTCTAGATATAGTTCATATACTCTAAAAATCTATTGTCTAAAATAATGATTATATCAACAATAATGCAATAAAAAATGAAGTTAAAACATAGTGAAAATGTACAGGAAAGCAACAGCACAATTATAAAATAAAGAGAAAGAATGAGAAGCTTGCAGAAACTTTTGGCAAAAGTTCTGAAATACTTTTGTAAAACATAGAAAGGAAATTCTAAGTTAAACTTGGAAAATCTCAGGCCACTCTTTCCCTCCTTAGAGACAGATCCCAAATCTGTGAACCTTGTTAAACATTGGTTCAATTCTCTGGAAAATCTATACCTTTCCATGGTTTTCCTGGGAGCATATTAAAATGCCTGACCTAAAAAATTACTACAAATTGAGGTAAAACAATAGAAATTTATTTCTTCACAATTTAGAAATTGTAGATCTGTTGACTCAGCCCATCCAATAAAACTTCATTTTAACTAGATCCTTTTGGCAATGATCCTAAATTGCAAATATTTGATTCTTTTGTTTCTGATTTTGCTCCTGATTCTCAGTGTAAAATCAACCAGAAGTTCCTATGCCACAAACTGAAAGTCATACTGCCTTAAAACCTCCTTCGACAGATTGATTAGGCTACCACATTTAAACTCAGCATTATATAAACTTTTAAGACATGGACCAAATGGAAATACATTCTTTGCCAGAATTTAACATGCATGGTCTCTGGTCTAATTCCCTATAAAGTTCTTGTTCCTATGTAAAATCTTACAAGCCTGGTCTTTAATGTCTGCATTCCTATCATCTTTCTGTTTTTCTGCACTCTGTCCAGAATCACACATCAAACTCTGCTACCACTGAGCTATTTCAGCCCTATTCTGGAAGCCTCCCAAACTCTAAAGGAATCAAAAACAACTTCCAAATTTTATTAACTACCTGACCAAAACCAGTCACGGCAACAACTTTATTTCTCTGGTGTCAGTTTGCTGTGCTGGTCCGCTTTCCCATCTTTGACCTGCCATACATTTACATAACTCTATGAAGAGTGGTTTATGTGGTTCATTGTTTCGGAGAGTTTGGTCCACAGTTGGTTGATTTCAAGGGAGAAATAGCATACAGTGGAAAGGCATGGTGGAGGAAAGCCATGCAACAGATATTTTAAAGCAGTTTTAGATGCACAGAAAAATCAAGCAGAAAGTACAGAAACTTTTCATATGCACTCTGTGATCCCACAGCCTCTTTCAACTATTGACATGATCTCCAGGTCAAGACATTTGTTACAATCAATGGACTTATAGTGACGTGATTATTACAAACCCACAGTATTACATTAGGGTTAGATCTTGATTCTGCTTTTGGACTACTAGAAACAAAGCTACTATGCACATTTGTGTACCTGTTTTAGGGTGAGCATAAATTTTAATTTCTCTGTAAATAATGCCTGAGTGCAATTATTACATCCTATTATGATTCTGAATTAATTTATAAAAAATGGCAAACTGTCAGAGTTACTGTACCTTTTTACAGTCCCATCAGCAGTATATGAGTTATCTGGTTCCTCTGCCCACTTGCCGGTATTTGGTGTTGTCATTTTTTAAAATTTAGCTATCTGTTAGATATGTATGAGCTCTCATAGTTTTTGACTATAGGAAGTCCATTTTACTACATCATTTTCTTTAAACATATTTTTGTGATAGAAAAATAAAAAAGATCTTGATTATTTTCTGTAGTTTCAGACTAGGTTCTGAATCGAAAAATGCCTCTGTTCACCCTGGGAGCTCACTCTGCATGTTCTTGATCACAGGGATTTGGGTATCTCTTTTCATTTATAATTTCATTCCATTCCTGTTTATCTTACTAGTATTTCCTCATATTTTACAACTATGATAGCCAAAGAAATACCTCAACATGTAATAAGATTTTACAAATGTCTTAGATAAATTGAAACTAATTGATAATATACTGTAATTTAATTTCTATTAGATTTAATTCTTCTTAAAGCCAACATCATTAATTTGGAATGAACTCATGTTGAATTCCTCTCTGTCCAATCTACCATCTAAAATAGACTAGTTTCTGCTAAAAGTAGTACCCAATATCACATTCTTCCTACTGGGAGGTTAACATTTTGCCCTCAGGTACCTCTCATTATAAACAGATGCTGTGCACATTTTTGTGTTGTCTTTTCCTAATTTCTCTGTAACCAAAATTGGATCAAAGTCACACACAATTTTTCCAAGCATTGGAAACATTTTCCAGGGAAAAACAGATTGAATCCATAGTTATAAGTAAATAAATTTTTCCTGGATAGATAACAATACCTAGAAAACTATATATAAGAGACATGTATACTAGCAAATATAACATTTTTTTAACACTAACTCATTTACTTAAGATGGTTTCTGAATTTTTCTGCAATGAATGTATTTTTATTAGAACCACTAAGTTTTTATATCTCAAGTGCTAACTTGAAACTGAGCTAAAAACACATAAAAATTTGCATGCAGTTGTCTTGGCAGATTGATTACCTAGTATAATTTCCTTCCAAGTGTAGTTGAATCCAGTGGTGCAAACATTTAAAGAATGGGTTTTTTGGTCATTTTTCCTGTTTTTGACATTTTCCAATTTTGACATTTTTCCTGTTGGCTTGCTTTGCCTCAGGGGCATAGTTCCTCTACCCAGATAAAAGATAGACCTGGAAGCTAAAATTGTTAGAATGTTGATTGATTTTGTTATTAGAAAAAAGAGATCATAAATTCTAGTCCCAGGGAGAACTTTTGTTGGCTGGGTACTTGACCAATATGGTGGCCAAAATGATGGAGCTCCACGAAAATATTGGGTCAGAACTGAAGATCTATGACTTTGGCATTAGAGTCAGGGCTTTGGATGCACTTTATGTATATGGGCTTAAAATTAGTAAAAATTGAGGAAAATAGTATCTATAGAATAGGATATAGCATAAACAAAATATCCACATATTATCCAATATAATGATTTTTCAAAACCTAAGGACTGTAGGCCAATTATTAATTAGATATTTATCTCTGAAAAGTTAAATGCTCTTAATTTTAAAATTTAAGTCTTCATTCCCTACCGTCTACATGTTCCATTGAAGTTTTGTATTTTATCATGTACACATGTGTATTGTTTGTTTATGCTCAGAAAAGCATTTTTCTCCCGTTCTAAAAATTGCAGAGGCATGTTTTTTTTTGTTTGTTTGTTTTGTTTTTTTTTTTTTGTTTTTTTTTTCAAGTACAGAGTATAAACAGGAGTGTATTAGTATTGAGGTGAAGGACACAAAAGATTCCATTCAGTTTTACAAAATCTGTTTTTGAACAATTTCACTTTTCCCTATTTAGTTTATCATTCAAAATAATATTTCATGAAATTAAAATCATTTTTTTAAAGACAAAAATTATTTAAAGCTAAGCATTACATATCTACAAAGTGTGAAAAAGTCTGGAGCAACAAAAGTAAGTTTGCCACCAATGAAATAGTGATTTTAAATTTACACTAACGCTCACTTATAAACCAGAATGATGGGATTTGGCACTTAGCGCTAGAGCACTTGCCTAGCAAGCCCAAGGCCTTGCGTTCGATCCCCAGCACTAAACCAAAACCAAAACCAAAACCAAACAAAACAGCAACAACAAAACCCTCCAAACCAAAAAGCAAACCAGAATGATTTTCGATCAATACTGTCTCCCAAAATCTCCTGTTCATTTTTTTCTTCTGTGTGTGCGTGTGATGGGGTGCTGAGGACCAAACTCAGGGCCTTGCGCTTACAAGGTAAGCGCTCTACCACTGAGCTAAGTCCCTAACTCCATGTTTCCTGTTCAGAGATAAGCCTTGGGGAAGGTGATTGGATCATAGAATCAGTATACTCCTCAGTAGACTAATTCGTTGATGAGTTCACTGCTGCATGTACAGGTAGCAGGTGGAGTCTCTTTAGGAGAGACAAGTCCCTGGAAGTCTCTCAGAGGGGTATTCTGACTCGTCCTCCTCTTTTCCTCCTGGCTAGGCTAGTGTGGGATGAAAAACTTTCCTGCACCATGATCTTCCACCATACCATTTCTGCCTTGGAATCTGCCAACCTAGAACTGAGTCCACCGAAAAATATGAAGAAAATGAACATGTCTTCCTTTAAACTGTGGATGTCAGAGATTTTGTTCCAGGGATGGGAAAGTGACTAATGCAGATGAAACTTCTTCCTCTTCAGCTCTCCACAGTTGTGAGGCTGATGCCTAGAGGTTGTGGAGCAGACAGTGTGTGCTTTGACTGCTCCTTGAAGCTGAAGTCTAGGCACTACAGAATTGTGAGCAACCCTCAAATTTACATCTCTCTAAGCTTTATGGTGTGCAATAACCACGGCAGAAATATGGCTTGATCTGCAATTAATATTCCAGGACTTGAACAAGTGCCTCATTGGCAGAATATAATCTGAAGCCAACGTTCTAGCTGCAGAGAAATTTAAGTAGTATTGCAGTCTGTCTTCTCAGATCTTGCACTGAAAGTACATAGACTGTGGGAGAAATGATTCTGACTGTCAATCAAAAATAACATGAAATATACACATGCATCAATACACATATACGTAACATACACACATATGCACACAATACTCAAAATTGCTGTAAAATCATTGCAATGAGTAAGTTTAAGGTAAATATATGAATTTTGCAAGATTTCAGAGCATATAATAGTTATTTATCTTATGAAATAGAATCTGCAGTCAAGACTATTTGCTATACACTATGTAGCAAATAGTAATTTTTAAAACTGTCCCTTCTATGCAGGACTCTTGCTTCTATGAGTATACTTAAGAAAGAAAATGACATAATGATGCTTGGCTTCAATTTATGGCCCTGTAATTGAGAGTGGGCTAAAATCACAGCAATTTTTGAATCAGTACTTTAAAAAAAAATCAGTAGGCTTTTCTTGTGGAAGCAATCTATATATTCTATTCCTCAAGTATTTTTTTTTTCCTGCAGGCTTATTCAAGAAGGCAGAGCAATTATTCCTCAAGTTTTATTCTTATTCACTATGGTAAAATACATTATCTTGATGGGCTTCATCAACATTTTTTTTCATTTTCCTTCCTTTTGTCTTTCTTGCTCTCTCTTTTAAAAGACTTCACCAGAACATAGAATGAGACTATTTCGAAATTGAGGGTTGGCTGCTACTTTTCCCTTATCCAAAGAGGTGTTCCTAACAAGGTGTATACTATTTATATCTGCTTTTGCAGTCAATCCATAAGATTAATTTTAGAAAGAAAAAGAAAAGTAGAGCGTTACTTGGTGAAAGAATCAGAGGTTTCACTAATGTATAGCAACCAATGTTTTCATTGGTATGCTGGGTTTAAAATTATTTAAAAGGTTTCAAATTGGTTATTCAATCTGTCTTATGCCCTGTCTACTTCAGTAAGACATTTGAGGGAAATCTGTTTTGAAGCATAGTTATTAGACGTTGATATTTAATTTTATATATTTATTTGATTCAGTAAAACTGTATTGCGGAATGTTGAAACCAATACACATGGGATTTTAGATCTTCTCAATAGTCTTAACTGTCGTGTTTTAGTTGGCATACTGAAGAAGATAATTTTTCGAAGTGTGCAATTTTCTGAGTGGGTGATTAAACAGAAGCACAGAAAAAATGTAATAAAATTATAGGAAAATGTACCGATATATTAATGCACGTGAACTGGTTAGTTGAAGGAATTAAATTAACATACTTTGGTACAATTTGTGCAGCAGAACAGTTTCTATTGAAAATACTAATTGTTTTAATGAAATACATGAATTTTTGAACACTTTCAATATTTAATATAATCATCAGTCTATTAATAACGACATGCTTCCTTTGGTACTTAAAGAAGAAGTTGTATGTGGTCAGAAATATACACTGTGTGTGAGGAAAATATCTTCAAGCCAATTTAAATTAATTTTTCTGGGATTTAATGCCTTTTAGAATAATACTTTCAATTTAAATACAGTCTCTCACATGGCAAATTGTTTAAAGGGTATCAACTGATTTATTTTGATCATATATGGAGTCTGTTATATCCAAGAGCATGACATAATTTTCCTTGAAAAAAGGAGGAAATTGGGTTCTGCTTCATAATATTACCTGTTAGGATATAGGAGAACTCTGAGGATGCTGACTAGAAAGAGAATAAAAGGAAAAGAAATTTTGCACTCAGAAGAAATGAAAACCCCTAGATTCTACTATTTCCCAAGTTACTTAATTACAAGACAAATTCTCCTGGTTGAAACATATCACAAAGAATTTTGAACCTGGGGGAAATATTCTTAAGCTATAGAAGAGAACCATTTATACTTTTTTTTTTTTACATTTTACTTTAATGCTAGTTCTTTCTTTGTGTCATGAATAATCTTTTAGCTTCGTTTTACCTGTATTACAGACAAGAAAAAGTCAATATGGATGACAGCAGTGGGATATCATTACAAATGAGTAGCCTAAAAGATAATTTCAAAAACTATGTATCATAGACTAGTTTTGGAACTTTCAATAATAGAACTCACACTAGATACACAAGTTTGAGACAATTCAAGTCTATGTTTAAATTGCCATTCTCTATTTTTTTCCAAATAGTTTCTACTTACTGATTAACTGTATGTACTTTTTATTACACATCAATTGACACCAAAAATAATAATGAAAGTTTTGGCTTTTTAATAATATTTGATAAAGTTGGGAACAAAATGGTTCATACTTAGGTTTAATTTGTTTTGAAATAGTCATTTGACAGCTTAAGATACTGTGTTATTACTTCACTCATATTTAAGAAAACTTACTATCTTTTACATTTCCCCTAAAATAGATGTCATTTGTAAGCAGAAGTTTTCATATGTCCAGAATTTTCCTAAATTTTATCTATAATATTCTGCAATGTCTTTTCTCAAACCTGAAAACTTCAGAGCAAGAGAAAAAAACAATAATTGCAATGAAACTTACTTAAATTTCAGTGATTAATAGATGAATTTAAATCTCGTCATTTTTACTTTAAATAGGTCAGAAATTCAAGTTCTACATGTTTCCTAAGAAATATTTATTTCAATTTTTCTTTAAAATTGTTTATATGATAGTATGAAAATTACAAAGAAATATCCACGTATCTATTAAAATGATCACATAAAATCCCACCTGCCAAGGGTAACTGTTAAATGCTTTGCAAGAATTCATCTTCGTAATTATATATAAATAAAAGTAATTTTAAGATTTCTTTATTCAGCGAAGTTTAGTGTACCATTTTCCTTGGTCATTATTCACCCAAAAATCTTTGTCAAAAAAGATCAATGGTAATATTAGCCACCAATATCAATGTTATCAACTATTTGTTGAATGTTCATGCACATCCAGCAAATCACCCCTGAGCATATTGTTTCCTGGATGAAGATGGTACAGGGAGGTGTCAGGCCTGATTTTTTTTTTTTATCTAAACGAATGAGTTTTATATTTTACATATATAGCTAGTCTCAGTTGATATTAAAACAACAACAACAGTATTTGAACAAAATAAATACAGGAATTCTCTGGAGAAGCATCTGCCCTCGTATTCCAAATTCTACTCTTCTATACAGCTATCTCTGTTACTTAGAAATCTGTATTAAATTTTTTTCTCTTCTTTATTAGAGTTTAGGACGGCTGGGGTACAGGATAAAAAAATCAGAGTTTGGAGAAATAACATAAACATAAAGAATGAGTTCTAGTGTTATACAACATAGGGAGTGAGGAATATAGAATAAAGAATGTATTTCTTTTATGAACTAGAAGAGAGGAAAATAAAACTTCAAACACAAAGTAATGACAGGCAGCTAGACTGACTCAATCAGTTGATACTGTACACATGCACTACTCCATAACTATATTCAATTTTTATGTGTTGGGAAAAATTTTTCAAAAGGAGTTTAAAATGGAAAATGTAAATACATATAATTACTTATTACACACTGCATGTTTGTATAAAATTATCACACTCTACCTCAGAAATTCATACAATTAATAAAAACTGTAAAATATTGAGAAAGGCTATCTTGCCCACTAATTACAGGTATGTTTATATGTCATAATTATTAAAAGTGAACTTTAAATCTCAGAAATATCACATCTCGGAATTTTAGAAATTTCAGCACTTCTGCCCTTATTTCACAAATAAAGAAAATGAAATGACTCTCATTTGTTTAGTGAATGTCGCATAAGGAAACACCTCATTAATGAAAAAATTCTGAACTTCTTCGAGTAGACAAAATTAGACTTTGGAATGACACCGAGCTTGGGTGGGTGACAGCTCAAAAGTAGATCAGTGGTCTTGGGGATTAGCCTCACTTCTGTAATCCACAGTCAGGACCATGTGAATTCTAGTATTTCCCTATGTGGGCCTTGTAGAAATTAACAGAAGCTAATATTCTTGGAAAGCTTAGAATGTGTCATTTATTTAGATTCTTCTGACAGAAAAAGGATGCTCATTGTAAGCCCTTAAAGTAGGATACATTTGGGATGTTTTAGAATTTTCGGAGTGACTGGGCAAAGACATCTGAATGAGTAAAAATATAATTAGCAACAAATATAAACAAATTCATTTTTTATCACAAAAAGAGAAGCAATGTGAGTCTAATGGTTATCCTTCAAAGAATAATATATCAGGAGTTGGGTACATAGCACAGTGGTAGAGTGCTTGCCTAGCAAGCACAAGACCCTGAGTTTGATCCTTATCCACCCCCTGCCCAAATCAAACAAAACCAAAACCAAACCAAACCAAACCAAACCAAAACAAAACAAAAACGCCAAAGAATAATATGTCTACTGCATTGGGAAGAAGTATAATGAGTATTCTTTCTTGTAATGAAATTTCTAGCTTGCAGTTCAAGGGGGAATTTAAGCAGTAGTTTACTATTATAGTAGGGAAAGTCTTCTCAAACATCTCAGAAATGGAAGAAGGAGTATAAAATATTTTGTAGATATGTGAACAATAAATAAGCTTTCCTTTTGCTTGCTATTTATAAGACACAGGGCTTTTAAAACTTGTAGAGGGACTTGGATTTGGGGACCGTTCTATGTTGCCACCTGGAACATTTTGAGTAACATGCTGAGGAGCATTACAAAGATCTTTTGCAACCTCTTACTGTACTGTCTTATGACTTGTGTAGTCAATTGTGAGTAGTATCACACATAGGTTATACCTATATTTCTTTTACTGTAAAACATTTGCTTAATATGAGGCATTTTGGATATTTATTCCATAGATGATGAACCCAGGAGCTTGAACAACAGAGCTACTTTTTTTTTTCCTTCATGAAGACTCACATAGCATGAAAGATTTCCTCAAATTATGACATAGTGAAGAGCAACAAGATGTAACATTTAATAAATTAGATTACATTACATGTAACACACATAACAAGCAAATATCATCACCTTTATCAAAAAACAAATGTTCAATTTTAATCCAAAAATCTTATTAAACATATTCTTAGATTCATTTTGGAAGAGTTCTTTAACAGCTTTTGAAAATGTAATGTAATTAATAGATTTAAATCTCTAAGCAATAACCTCTGGCACTCTGAGATGGCAAAAATTTTAACACAAAATAGTGATAAATTGCACATGTTATAACAACCAATAGTAACTACTTTTCATAAGTTAATATTTTATTATAAAACTGACTTCAACATGCTCATTATATTTTATAACTCAGGGTATATATTGCTATTACACAGTAGACTGTTTCCTATTTTTGTGTATCTCTTGAATGTATATATAATTCAGAAATACGCATCTGCTATTAAAACTGCAATATACTGTGGAGTATATGAGAAAGACTATTGTCTTCTGCTTACTTGCTCACTTTTAACAAATTCCTACTATAATAGTAAGTTACTGATTGTAGATTTACTTTTCTAAATATTCCACTGATATACATTTTCCTTACACAGTATCTCATGCATACTAATTTCCTTTTTTAATTTTAATTTTAATTTTATTTATTTATTTTTTACCAAGAACATGTATTGGTACATTGTATACATAATGATCACGTTTGTCATGGTAATTTTGTACCTGTACATAATATATCTTGGTGTCTGTCCTATTTCCCCACCCCTCCCTTCTGTTCCCTCCCTTGCCTATTTGCAGCAGGTTTATTCACATCTTTCCTTTTTTTCTTTCCCCTTTCTTTCCTTTTTCCCTTCCTTCTTTTCCCCTCTTCACCCTTTCTAGTTCTCCTCTCTTTTGAATATTATCTTCCTTTCATATAATATCTATTATACCTCTTTGTCCTTATTTGCACTTACGGTTTCTCATATCAGAGAAACAATTCAATGTGTACTCATGAGTGTCTGATAGGTGCATCCATTTACCTAAAAATGTCTTTAGTTTATCCTTTTTTTATGTGGAGTAGTACTCCATTGTGTAGAAAAAAAACACATCTTTAGCTATTCATTAGTTATTGGGCATTTAGGTAGTTTCCAAGACTTAGCTATGACAAATTGTGTTGTTATGAACATAGATGTGCATATATTGCTGTTGTATGTTGATTTAATTCTTCTGGGAAGATACCAAGCAGAGGAATATATGGGTCAAATGGAACCTCTAGTTGTAGTTTTCTGAGGAACTCCCACACTGATGCCCACAGTGGTTGGACCAGTCTACATTTCTTTTCCCCACAGCCCCACCAGAATTTGTTACTGATTGAATTCTTAATAATTGGTGTTCTTTCCAGAGTGAGATGGAATCTTAGCATTGTTTCGATTTGCATCTGTCGAATAACTAGTGATGTTAAACACTTTTTCATGTATTTATTTGCCATTTTTATTTCTTCATCTGAAAAATGCTTATTCATTTCAGATGCCCATTTTTGGATTCGGTCTTAAATTTGAGGTGTTTGATATTTTTGAGTTATTTATTAATTCTAGATGTTAGACCTATGTCTGAGGGACAGCTGGCAAAATTTTTTTCCCAGTCTGTGGGTTTTTGCCCCACTCAACTGGTGATTTCTTTTGCTGTGCAAAAGCCTCTTAATAGAATGAGGTCCCAAGCACTAATTCTTCTATTATTTCCCTTGCAGTCTGGGTTCTGTTCATAAATTTTTTTCTGACCTCTATGTCTTTGAGAGTTCTTCCTATTCTATTCTCCAGTAGATTTAGTGTTTCTGTCTTAATGTTTAACTCTTTGACCCACTTCGATTTTAGTTTACCACATGCTGAGAAACATGTATCTAGTTTTAGTTTTCAGAATGTGGTAAGCCAATTTTTCCAACACCATTTGTTGTAGAGGGTTCTTCCAGTGAGGGTGTTTGGCTCCTTTTTCAAAGATGAGGTATTTGAATGTGTTTGAGGTTGTTTCTGCATCTTCTTATCTGTACCATTGATCCTCATGTCTGTCTTTTGCCAGTATCATGCTGTTTTTATCACAGTAGCTTTATAGTATAGTCTCAGGTCAGGGATTGTGATGCCCCCTGTCTTGCCCCTGTCACTCAGGATAGTTTTGCTATTCTTGGTTTCTTTTGGTTCCAGATGAAGTTCATGCTTACTTTCTCTAATTCTGTGAAGTATGTTAATGGTATTTTTATTGGAATTGCATTAAATCTGTATAGTAATTTAGAAGTATGGCTATTTTAACTATGTTGGTTCTTCCTACCCAAGAGCACAGCGTATCTTTTCATTTTCTGATATCCCTTTCAATTTCCTTTTTTAGTGTACTGTAGTTTTCGATTTAAAGATCTTTTACTTCCTTTGTTAGATAGATTCCTAAGTATTTCATTTTTTTATGTGATTGTGAAAGGAATATCTTCTGTTATTTCTTTCTCAGTGAGCTTGTTATTTGTATATAGGAATGCTATTGACTTTTGGGTGTTAACTTTATATTTTGCTACGTAACTGAATTTAGGTATTAAATCTAGAAGTTTTTTGGTGGAAATTTTTGGGTCTTCTACATAGAGTATCATGTTGTCTGCAAATAATGATAGTTTAAGTTCTTCCTCTCCAGTCTTTATTCCTTTTATTTCTTTCTCTTGCTTAATTGCTCTGGCTAATGTTTCTAGAACTATATTAAATAATAGTGATGATAGTGGGCATCCTTGTCTTGTTCCAGATTTTAGTATGAAAGCTTCCAGTTTCTGATCATTCAGTGTGATTTTGGCTTTTGGTTTGTCATAGACAGCTTTTATCATGTTAAGATATAGACCATCGATTCCTAATTTCTGTAGCATTTTTATCATGAATGGGTGTTGGATTTTGTCAAATGCTTTTTCTGCATCTATTGAGATGATCATATGATTTTTGTCTTTGACTGTTGATGTGGTGTGTTACATATATTGATTTGCATACGTTGAACCATCCCTGCATCCCTGGGATGAATCCTACTTGTTCATAGTGTGTAATCTTCTTGAAAATTCATTGCATTCTCTTGGCCAGTATCTTGTTGAGAATTTTTGCAGAAATGTTCATTAGGGAGATTGGCCTATAGTTCTCCTTTTCAGTTGGATCCTTTTCTGGTTTTAGTATCAGGGTAATGCTTGCTTCCAGGAATGATTTTGGAAATATGGCTTCCCTTTCAATTTCATTAAAGAATTTGAATAGTAGTGGTATTAGATCATCTCTGAATTTCTTGTAGAATTCAGCTGTGAAACCATCAGGACCTGGGCTTTTCTTTGTAGGTAGGTTTTTAATTACCTCTTCAATTTCAGTGGCTAATATTGGGTTATTTAGTATTCTTATGTCTTCTTGATTCTGTTTTGGTAGTTCATATGTTTCTAAGAATCTGTCCATTTCTTCAGTGTTTTCCATCTTGATCAGTCTTGGTTTGAAGTTCACTTTGTCTGAGATTCGGATAGTTATCCCTGCTTTTTTCTGTGTTCCTGTTGCATGAAATACTGTTTTCCATCCTGTGATTTTCAGTCTATGAATTTTCTTTTGGGTTAAATGTGTCTCTTGTATGCAGCACATTAATAGATCTTGTTTCTTGATCCATTCTGCTAGCCTGTTTCTTTTGATTGGTGAGTTGAGACCATTTATATTGATGGTTACAGCCATTAATGTTATGTATTGACTTATCTTTGTCATAGAGCTTTTTTGTTGTTGGTTCTGTATTTCACCTCAGTTTAACTGCTAGTCTTACCTTGTTGTTTTCTTTCTTTTTTTGTTTTTGTTTTTGTTTTTGTTTTATTAGTGTCCTTGTAATTATAGTTTCCTTTTTCCTCTTCTAGGATATTCTTGAAAATATTTTGTAGAGGTGGTTTGGAGGTCATAAATTTCTTCAGTTGTTCTTTATCATGGAAGTATTGTATTTCATTGTTGAATTTGAAAGATAGTTTGTTTGGGTACATCAATCTGGGCTGGAAATTGTTTTCTTTTAAGTCTTGAAATATTTTGCTACAGGCTGTCCTTAATATAAGGGTTTGTGTTGACAAATATGCTGTGATTCTGATGGGTTTAACTTTATAGGTGATTTCTTTTGTTTTGTTTTGTTTCTCTAACAATTTTCAGTATTCTGTACTTTTGTTGAATTTCTGGAATCTTGATTATTATATGTCTTGGTGTAGATTGATTTTGGTCACGGGTAATTGGGGTTCTATATTCCTCACTTATCTGTATGTCAAGTTCTCTTCTCACGCTTGGGAAGTATTCTGTCATTAGTTCTATAAATAATCTTTTAGATCCTTTGCACTATCCCTTGCTTTTTAATCACTCTGATATTGCTTTTCATTGTGTCATCTTGTAGTTGTTGTAGTGATTTTTCATAGTCTCTAGCTATTTTTAAGAGGTTTTTCTTTTCATTGCCACTAATTGCCTACCTGTCTTCTGGGTCTGACATTCTATCTTTGCCTTCATTCAATATACTTCATATACTTTGAAGGAAGTTTTTAATTCCTTGGATATCTGTTTGGATCTGTTTCATGGGTTTCATTTCTTTATTAAATTGAATGTTCAAGTTTTCTGTTGTTTTTCAAAGCTCCTGTTTTTTTTTTAATCTGTGTCTACTCTGAATTCACTAGGCAGGTCTTTCAATATGATTGTCATCTCTTTTTTAACTTGGGCAATTATTTGTAGTCTGATGTTCTCTAAAGCCTCACTTATCTGTTTTTTAGCTTCTGCTACTATCATTTCTCAGAGTTTGGTTGGGTATCTTCTGGTTTCCCCTATGTCATTGTCCTCTGGATATGTTCTGAGTGGGCTGGGGGTCTGGGGTTGTGTTTTCCTTCTGTGTCCTGTCATTTTCTTTGTACAAATATGTATTTCTCCCTTTTAGCTTGTGCTCCATGTTGATTTTATATTTTGTTTGTGGGAGGTTACATTACGACAAGTATCAGTGCTCTTCTAGGAAAAGTTTATTCCTATTGTTTCTTCTAGGTATATGTGATTCTTGCCTCTTGTGTCTTTTACATCTGCAGAACTTTCCTCAGTGGCATGGGTATGGTTGGCTGGACTCAGTATCAGTGACTTGGAAAAGGGGCAGGAAAAAGAAAATAAAAGAAAAAAAGAGAGAAAGAGCTCAAGACAGAGTCAGCAGTCCTAGCTCTTTCAAGCATTAGTGGATTTTGACCTGCCGGTGCACAGGCAGGCAGGAGACATGTGATGGCGTCACCAGTCTGCATACTAATGTCAGTGTTCTGAAATATTGCCATAAGCACTTGCAGAATGGGAAAATAGATGAAAATATTTTTTTCAACTTCATTTTGGTAGCATCAAATGAAGAAATTACTTGACCCATGAGGAAGGACAATTGTAATGGTGAAAGAACACTTACTGTTTCTAACTCAAAAGATAGCAGACAAAATCTAAGGCTGCTTCATTTATCCAACTAGGCAAATTTTTTTCGGATTTTAGGCCTGCATGGTCATGATTCTGTTTTATGTTGAATTGTGTATACCTCAAAGATGTAGAAATATTATGCCCCAGTGTCCATGAATGCAACCTTAATCAGAAATAATCCTTTGAAGAGCATCAAGTTCAAAATAGTAAAAAGCTAATCATATTGTATTAGCACAATGTTCTAGGTATGAAGGGAAATGATGGTAAATGTTTAAATTTTAAAAATATATTATGGTAAGACATCTTGCCATTTATCCCTCTCAACCCCTCACCCCTATCAAATACAGTTTTGTCATTCTTCTTGCTGCTTTCTGAAGCAGTTCTAGAAAAATTCATGTCATTGTTGTGCTCTCAGACTCTCTTCATAGCTTGAATCGATTCAAAATGTTTATCTGCCATGGCTATCTTGACTTTTGGGAATAGCTGGAAATAACACAGTGGTAATGAAGTGAATAAGGCGGATGGAGATCCACTGTAATGTTTTTAAGAGTCTGCCTTTCTGTTAGATGGCACTCAGCAGCAGTGTTCACTGCACTTTTTATTATATTTCATAAAGATACTCATGAAACAGGATTTCCAGAACTGTTTCAGAACCTGGCAAGAACAATGGACTAGGTATGTGTGAAGCAAGCGGGAGTAATTTGAGGGGGATTAATGGTAATGTATGTTTTATTGTAATAATTTTTTTAAAATTTAAACTTTTACCATAATTTCTTATCATACCTAGAACACTTTTTCTGTATTTTTAAAACGTTCTATGTATATTTTCATCACCCCTTGTACAAATGTGATCTTCACAGAATCAAATAGCAAACAGACTCCAAGACACTCATAAGTGAATAGTTGTTACCATGATACTTAGAATGATTTAACACAGAGCATCAGGGATTTATGAGGCATTTCTTTCCTGTGAGGGATACTCCAATGACCCATATCACTTGCATGCAGGAGATAAAATATGCATCTGGGGTGCAGAATTGGACATAAGGTAAAAGTCTCATGCCCCAAAGGAGCCAATATCTCTCGTCTCAATTTGAGAGATTGAGCTTTCAGAGTCCACAAAACAGGCATATCTAGAATCATTAAATTAAACGCAGCCTGAAGCTATCTATGGATTCTTATCAAGTGTTTTTATGTCTCTGTGTGCAGATGAAATTTACACACAATGTTATTTTTTATTATAATCATTGTTGTTTAGAAATGTAGAGTAAATAATAGCTTATTAATTGACTAGGAGAACAGAAAATTATCCTAATCTTGAATTATATGGATTTTTTTTTTTTTAGTGGGGTACTGGGCATCAAACTCAGGGCCTCACACTTGCTAGAGAAGTGCTCTACCACTTGAGCTAAATCCCCGAACCCTAATATTGAATTCTAATAAAGATGAAGAAAAAGTTTCATTACCTATTGTCTACTACATAACTTAACAAAGTAATAGTGAAACTCAGTCCCTCTCCAGTAGTGACTTGTACCTAACTTGAGCAAATGGAGATACTGGATATATTTCTGTGTTCAATGCAATATTTTAAATGGCATTCCTACTAGAACATAGGAAAACACAAATATCTTATATGCTTATGCAGATATCATAATTCATATTATGTCACTAATGTTTTTGTTAACATTCCATTATGTTTGGTATCTTCTTACTGATATTATTCCTGAAATATCGGGGGATTTCTCATTGCACCTACTACCTAGTACCTTCTATTCTTTTACCTCCTTGCAATGTACTTTCTCTTTTTTTCCCCCAAGAACATGTATTGGTAATGTATACATAATTATCACATTTATCATGGTTATTTTGTACCTGTACATGATGTATCTTGGTTTCTCCCTGTCTTCCCCAACCCTCCCTTCCATTCCCCAACCCTTCTCAGTTTACAGCAGGTTTATTTACACCTTTTCATTTTTCCCCTTTCCTCTTTCTTTCCTTTTCCCTTTCCTTCTTTCCCCCTTCTCCCTTTCTAGTTCTCCTCTCTTTTGAATATCATCTTTCTTTTACCTAATATCTATTATACCTCTTTGTCCTTATTTACACTTATGTTTTTTCATATCAGAGAAACAATTCGATGTGTACTCATGAGTTTCTGATTTATTTCACTTAAGAGTATGTTCCCATGGTACATCCATTTACCTACAAATGTCTCTAGTTTATCCTTTTTTATGGCAGAGTACTAGTGCTCTTAATAATTTTTTGTGATATGATCAGCCATATCAGACGTTTTCAAATGTGTTATGGTTTTTATTTTAAATGTTTCCTTCTAAAGACTCATCTTTTAACATCTTAGTTACTAGTCTTTTATACAACTGGGAAGTAGAGCTATAAAGTATTTAATGGGACCCTAATCCTTCCTGTTTCTTTTTTTTTTCTTTTTTTTTAACTTCCTCATTATGAGGTAAACAGCTTTGCTCTACCACACAATCTTTACCATGATGATCTATATCAACCAAAGGCCACAAAACAATGAAATCAACTAAACATGGACTACATCTTCTGAAACTTTGAGCCAAAATAATTCTCTTCTTTAGTGTTTATCTCTGGTAGTTTTTCTTAACTATGAGAAGGTAACACAGAATTTTACAAAATAGTGACTGTTGTTTTCATGGTTTTGGAATATATATTGCAAAATTAATAAAGTTGCTTCTAGATTTTAGTATCATATTTGAAGTCTACCAGAAAACTTTATGCTATTATTAGTGTTATGGAATGTTCATCATAAGATATTTAAGCAACATATCCAGTTTTTTTGAAAGATATTACATTTGGATACAATCTATTCCTAGACTCTTACATTATTTAGTTGTGATTTTCTCTCCCTTTTATCAAGTTGGTCCACTATATTAAATGTTTCAGTTTTTTTTTTTTAATTTGTCATTTGTATTATGTTACCTCAATTTTCCATTTTTCTTATGAGCAATATAATCTACCTTTTTAATTTTTCTTTTTTTTTTTTTTGTGGTGCCAGGGATCAAACTCAGGCCCTTGTGCTTGCAAGGCAAGCACTCTAATCACTGAGCTAAATCCCCAGCCCCTACCTTTTTAATTTTAACTTTATTTTTTCCTAAACTTTTTTTGTTATACGTAATTTAACATTGCCCTAGAGCCAGAACTTTAAATAAAATGTGACCATATGAACACACTTATGCACTTATAAAGATCTTTAACTAAAAGCAGAGGGACATTAAACTTTCCCTTAATCTTGTGGAAATATGGTTTTCTTAGATCTATGACTTCTATGAAATTTCTTAAATCTTGTTTTTCTGAATTTTCATGGTACCTGGAAACATATACACGTACACATCTGCAGAAAGTACAATATATTATATAAATAAGGGACTCACAAGACACCTTAGATGATGTACATTTTAGCCTTTGAATAAAGGCAAAGTCTATAAAGTAGAAGAAAGAAGAGAGTTCAAGCAAGAATTACGGTTCCAAAAGACTCTAGTGAAATCTCTTAAGTCCTTGTAAGGAACACAGTGATCTGCTTTGTCTGTAGATTGAATTGCTAAAATTTGTAAAATGGATAACGATTGGAGGACAGCTACCTATAAATCTACTGTGGTATCTTTCATGACTCCATTATTACGTAATTAATTCTAGTTCTCCAAAAGTTACTTCTGATGTAAGTCATCAATAAACCAATCAGGCTTAGGTACAACAAGGTAATTTCAAATTTGAAGCACCACATGATGTATTATTAGCTTAATGCTTTACCTTGGCCAAGATTCAGTGCCACATCTCTAGCACCTGAGAGGTGAGCACAGAACTGTCTGAATACATCAGAAAGTAACTCTATCCTAATTGTAATGCTCCTGAATTACCTTCAAAAGTAGTTGGGCTCACAGGTATCTACCACCACACACACAAACTCACACATATGTACAGATACTTGTGAATTTATGATGGGGCTATATCCCAATAAACTCATCCTAAATTGAAAATATCATCAGTGGAAAATGCATTTTATGTGTTTGATTGAACATCACAGTTTAGCCTACCACACCTCACACATGCTCAAAATACATAGCCTGAAAAAGAAAATCACTCAAAACAAAACCAATTTTATAACTAAATATTTCTTATCCTGTGAAATTTATTTAATGCACTATAGAAAGTAAAAAACAGAATGATTGCGTGAGCATGCTTTCAACACATTATGAATTTGAAAACCTATTAAGTTGGACTATTGTGAGGAAACATTTCTCTCTCTCTCCCTGTCTCTGTCTCTTTCATTCACACACCTATTTGCACACATATTCATACTTATACAGTGGTTCCTTGGTTCACAAACTTAATTCTTTCTGTGAGCCAAGAAATGAATTCTCTGATTAGAGTCATGGAAAGAATAAAGTTCATGAACTGAGGTACTACTATATGCATGTCTTTGCTACAACAATTTCTCATAGAGAATCTTTTTATAAATTAATTAAAATATGTGAAAGTCAAGCAAATTCAAGAGTATATTTTTTAGAAATATTAAGTATGCTGAAAAAATCAGATACCTTTTGTTCTTTGAAAATTCATCCCACATTTAATGGATTAAAACAACACCATTTATGAGGTTTCTGATTCTGCTCTTTTGAAATTTAGTCAGGGCTAAAAGAAATTCTTCTTTGTTTCTAGGGAATGTTTACTCCTGAGCATATAGTCAACTTCTGGGTTAACTGGTTGCTAGTTAGTTTGGATGGCCTTGGTTGTGGTGGTTTGTTTGTGTTCCATGTTGTTTCTTATTTTATGGGAAGTGATTTCAAATTTGTTCTTATGATACTTTGATAGGGTATTCAAAGTAAGAATGAAATCTACACGACTTTGCAATCTAGTCTCTGAGCTGGTTTAATTCAATTCATGCCTCTGTTTTGGCCAAAATACACACAGGTTTTGTCCTCTGACGTGGACATTATGATGTCTTAGCGGTTTCCACCTATATACAAAAAAGACAAGACAAGAAAGACAAGACAGAAAGAAGTAATATCTATATTGCTGGGTCCAAAAGTTACAGACAACGTGGCAATGAGTGTTGGAGTAAGGTTATCTTATCATGATGTCTTCCATTGGAGCAAAATGCCTGGAATTTTATTTTCCAATCTTACTCATGCACTGAAAGCAGGGTAAAATGGGAAGGAATTGAACTCTATTGCTATGACTCTCTAAAAATGATGTAAATTCTTAAGTAGTTGATACATATAGGTTATCCACTGATGATACATAATTCATCTGAATGCCACATCCTGTTTTGACAGGAAATCTAGGCAGAGCATTTACTTGACAATGTGCAACCCACATTCAAGGGGCGGGAAAATAGATTTGATTGTTTATTATGAAGAGCATGTGGAATCAACCATGTCCATATGTGCAAACTTTCACAATGTTCAAGGATAACATAAGCATAATTTTCCTTGGTAAAAATGTATCTAACTGAATGAGTTGCTAAAAAGCAAATAAAGACAAAAAAAATTATCAGGTAGGTTGGTTTCGTGCTAAGTAGGTGTGGCATTGACCCACTTGTTCTTAAATGAAATTATACGATCTCTCTTCTTCTAGACGTAACTCTTGTCAACTGCATATTCAACATCATAAATGAAATTCTTCAAATGCCAAATAGTTTCATGTTAGAATTAATGGTCTTATCTTTTTCCCAAACTAGACAGCCTAAGCATTTTGATGTATTTTCACTCTGAAATACGATTTGATTGTCAGTCATCAACTATTAAATTTCATGAAGACCAGTTCATGGAAAAAAGAAATTTGGACAAGATTACAAGACAAGATTGAAATGTAATCCAAGGTATTTATCTAAATGTTCCTTGGGAAGAAATTGTCTCATTTCCGGCTTCTTTAATGATAAATTTGAGAGTCCATTTATTTTTTGTCCTGCATAGTTATTGTTTTGCTAACACAAATATTGTGACTTATCTTTTAAATAATGTGTTTAATTTGTCACTTATTTCATCTAGTAAATGCTTTCTGTAATGTCTTTAGTTGCAGATTTTATTTATCCACTTTTCTTAATGTCACACCGAGTTTCACTGGAGTATCTTTCATTAGCCTGCATCTTGGTATCAGCTCTCTTCTCGTTTCGCAGAGGTGAGCTATCAGATGGCAACGGCTTTATTTATCATTCTACTCGCTGTATGTTCTTTAAGTCAGCAGAAGTAATTGTGGAGAAGTACAAGACAGCCTGACATTTTT